>BGNK01004947.1:0-32293 GCA_003297005.1 Symbiodinium sp. clade A Y106 | reverse complement strand
AAAACGAAAAACCACCAATACTTTTTACAGAAAAGCCTGAACAATGAAGAACTGGAACGACCTGATAGAAAGACCATAGAAGATGGTATGGAATATTTTTATTGTTCAAAATGTAAGAAAAGAGAACTGAACTATAATTGGTATTTACATTTGTGTAGCGAAGAGCATAAGAACAAAGCATAATAGCATTCTACTAATTAACTTTAGTAAAATTCTATGTGGGAGGCGCGAAGCTTAGAGAGTTGCTACTCTCTATCATTTCCCAGTTCGTGGTTATAGACTTTAGGGAGGGTTTTGGATTAGGTGAGGTGTTTAGCTTTTGGAGGTTTTAGGCTTTATCATTTCCGAGTTCAAGGTTAGGATATTGGTTATATTATGGGTTTAGGTTGATTGTTATGATTTTGATTGTGGTATAGGATGTTGTTTTGATTTGGGTTGAACTTGATGGTGGGGTTNTTATATTATGGGTTTAGGTTGATTGTTATGATTTTGATTGTGGTATAGGATGTTGTTTTGATTTGGGTTGAACTTGATGGTGGGGTTTGCTATGAACTGGGGGATGACAGCTTCTTGCTGTTTTGGGGGGCTTTGATTGCGCCAAGGTCCCAAGGTCTGACATGGCCTGGGACCCTAAGCCAGGAACTCCTGCACCCGCGTAGCCGCCATAGCCGGCAATCCCCAGCCAAAGTTATTCGTTCTCGAGGGCAGCTTTTCCTTCTTCCTCCTGCAAGCTGGCATGACCCGCTTCGAAAGAGGGGACCAGAGGTGTAGGGCAGTATAGGGTCCAATGAGGATTCGCAACCTGTTGGTGCGTGAAGGGCCCTGTGGAAGCCAACAACTTCGGAGGCCTTCAATGTGTTTTCTGCATCTTTCGCATTTATCCTCTGAGCCAGCATGCCCAATCACTCGTGGCTCTAGTTGTGATCGAAGCGTTGTCCGCAGCCCAACCTTTGCGTGTACTTCTAATGTTAACTCTTCGCAGGTACAGTCGGTAGAGTAAGATCAGCACTCAGTTTGCAACAGCCACGTGCTTCCAAGATCCACGCTCGGTACGTGGACTGGGGTGCGTTGTGGCAGCCAGGTGTTTGAAAGACCAATGCAGCTACGTGCTTCCATGCTCCGTACGTACCTCTGATGGTTTTCTGGCACCTCTGCTTCCTTATCCGATCGAGCATCCAGCCACAGGTCATTTTTGGACATTCATGAGACAGCAATGGCTCGGCGCTAGAAGAACCTCACCGCAACCTGCCCCAGAATACCTAGTGCTTGACGGTCAACTCACCACAACCCAAGATCCCGGAGCAGCACCAAAGGCAGGATCCGTGTTATGACAGCTTGCGAGGGGACATGCTGCTGCTCGTGGAATGGAAAACCGTGCGTGATCAGGGCCGAGATATGTACAGCTACTATGCTATACATGCAGCACGGCGTGCAGCACGATCCCTCCATCCGAGCGGGGTGTGGACGTTGCTTCATGGGTCTGTCATGGGCAGAGCAGGTCAGATTCCTGCCAAATTTCGCGTCGCACGGAGACGGTCCAGCAGCAGCAGCAGCGGTAGCAGTAGCAGTTCTTCCGACAACGCGTCCGACAGCAGCAGCTGAAATGTCTGTTCTCAAGTACCCTTCTTAGGAAGGCATGCATGCATCCCCAAACGCCAGCGCTCACCACCATGTACGTGCTAGGGGCGGGCAACGTTGGGGTGGAGTGGGTTTTGGGGGTAGGGGGGCGGAGGCTGCGGCATCTGCGTGCGGCTTGTGGGTTTGGGTGAGTGTTCTCGCTGGCGTGCCGAGGAGCGAGAAAGTAAGAAAAGAGGAGGAGAAGCGTCTACATAAAGTAGGCAAAGAGGCGGAGCAACGCGTCATGCGTATACACGCATATGGGGCACGAAGCACCTCCGCCCCAACTCTGTGGGGCCGGCGGATACCCGGCCGGGCTTGGCAGAGCAGCAATTGCACATCGTGCCATAGTGTTCTCTTCAACATGGGCAACCGGCTTCCGAGGAAGAGAAGTCGTTACGAGATCGTAGTAGGCGCCCGCGTGGCCATGTACGTTTTAGCCCTGCAGTCCTAGAGGGTATCAATCAGGTTTGCCGTCTTGCAGGGCATCGGGATTGCTTTGGGGAACGTGTAATGATCTTGCCCGCGGCGCGCGGGGTCGAGGGAAGGGTCAGGCACCCGTCGCGAAGAGCGGGACCTGCTGCGATGAAAGGAGAGTTGATTCCATGTGGATATTTCAGATTGGGGGCACTAGGTTTCTATACTACGGGTCCTAATATTCTGAGACTCCCATTTGTCAGAGAAAGAGGTATTAGTGCTGGACGGGTTGCGAGTGGCGGATGCGATGCACTGGAAAAGCCAATTGCATGCAGATGCAATCAAGAGTGTGCATCTTTGAGCAAATGGTTTTCTCAGAGCGCGAAATGATGGTTGTGGGCTGCCGTTGGCAGCCCCCGTGACTGGTGGGAAACGACATGTGAAGTGTGGAGTCCAGTGTCCAAGGTTCGGCGAGAAGCTCTGAAGTGCCAGCTTGAGCTTTGCGGAAGGCCCGAGCAGGCTGGGGGAAGGAGATGGGCCATGTGCCGCAGGCCGCAGGTTGAAAGCAGCCTGCATCCGTATCCGTGAGGTCGTTGAAGCGGAGCAGTTTGCGGAAGAGACAGTCCGGTGCGGCTTTCCCGAGTTGTTCTTCCCCTTGGCCCGACCAAACGTTTTGACCTGTGCAGGGTCATCGCAGCCGGTACCCCGGGTCCCGAGTTGCAGCCTCAAAGCACGCTGTACACGCCACCAGTCTCTCGCACCAAAGCAACAGTTTCACACATGCAGCATTCTGGGGCGGCAAGGACGGGCACCTCTAGCTCCGCAGTTGTCGTCCCGCCGACACCTCAGTTGGGAATTTTTCCCGCATTGAAATTGGGACTCCGTCTGAGGCCGCCCTCGCCTCCGCCGCCACCTGCACCAGGCGCACAGCCCCCTAACTTGGCAGGGCCTTTGGAGACTTCTGCTTTCTGTGTCCGGGCATGGCGGCTCCTGAGTGTGTTGATTTGCGAGGGAGTGGAAGACAGATTCGACGCAGTGCCAGTGGCTTAGTTGCCGGGTCATATCAGGTGTGCCAAGCCCCGGCGCGATGGGCGCATCAACGCTGCCCAGGCTCGCACCTAGGACCAGGACCCAGACACCCCTGACACCCTGAACATGACAGAGCGGCAAGCGAAAAAGCTCTTCCACGGAGGCCTCCTCCTGCAGCGCCAGGTGCAGCGGTGTCAAGCATTGGCAAGCGATTTTTCGCGTACTCCTGCACCAGCATGGCCAGGCATGGCAACTCCAGCGCAGGCAAGGGCCCCGGTTGCGACAAGCACGTCGTTAGCATGTAGCATGTTCGAGTGCATGTAGGACGGTAGGACGGGATGGGGTCCAGGGGTCCAAGCTAGGAATACCAACACCGCGACGCCGCGAGCGTCAGAAACCTGTCCTTTGTTTTTCACCGTCCGTGTGGTAAAGGCACCGGTTTCTTCGCCGTGGGCGAGGCTCGGATCTTGGAGGCCCGGGTTGTTGACTCCAAGCCGAAGCCTCTGCTGGCAGTCCGGTGCTGCTGCCGCGCTGACCCGAGCTCTGACGACGAAGTGGGTCAAAAAGAGGGTTTTGATTGAGACTCAGGCGTCCTGGCTTTGCGCATGTGACTCAGAGAGCCTTGGGGCCTTTCCGACTGGCCCCTGCCCTTGCGTTGCCTAGGGCGCCGCCGGTAGTGCCGGTTGTGCCGGTGGTCCTGCCGGCGATGCCACTAAGGCGCGTTGCCTGCTTGTCTTGCCTCCGCAGTAGAGGTCCGTTGATACACGATTCCCCCCCCCCAAACAAGTGCAGTTGCACTTGTCAGTCGATGCGTCAAGCGCTTGCTTCTGCAAGGCCGCTCCAGGTTCCCCCCATGCAGTTCCATCGTTGAGAAGAGGCACGGGAGGGTGTTGCTGTTGTGAGATTGAGAAACGAGAGCTGTGCAGGCGAAAGTCGAGACGACCTCAGGTCCGCGAAGACCCCTAGGTCTGCATATCGGATGCGCGCGGGACATGAGCTTCCAGGACCCAGCCACACAAGGACCAGAACAGCAACCTCATCACGGCCTGCTACAGAGAGAATGGTGGTGCCCAGAACGAATAAGTCGCAACTGAGCGTGTGAAATGAAACGGCGCGCGACATCAAGCGACCCCGCATCCATGCTTTGGGTAGCAGTGCTCGCTCTCAGGGGTGCTGCAAACCGCTCTTTTTTTGATAACACTGGAGTGCAAGCGAAGACCATGCTCGCCAGCTTGCACGGGCTCAACGGCTCGAGCATCATGGCCTCTACTTGGCAGCTGCAACACGCATCGAGCGGTCCTTCTGATGGCAAGCAGAGACCACAAGGAAATGCCCATCGTGGGAGCAAGATTGTTGTAGATGCATTATGGTCTATGCCCGCGCGCTGCAACACGAGGCCTTGACCTAAGTGAAATGTGGGTCCACGCACTGTGGAGGCTGCCCGCTAGGCAAAGTCAGGCGAGCGTTGATGTTGCTGTTTTTTTGGGGGACCATGGCTGCAACCAGGATTCGGATGAAGCTCTTGATGACGGAAGCTTGACTTGGGTGATCTGGGTGAGGGTAATGGAGTCGGACTTTCAATTTGCTCGACCGAGGGCCCTTTGGAGAGGACCATCCAGGAATGGCGCTGGATGGCATTCTGGAGGCTGCGCAAGATCTCATTCCGAGCGAAGCCTCCGAAGGACAGCGCTCTCGTTTGCACTTTTTCCAGTTTGTCTTTCACGATGAATTCAGGATCTGGAGATGCCGACAAGGACGCAGCAAGCTTTTAGGGCAGACCCCGTAGGCTGGACTTGTGTTCGGTGTTCTGCAACTCGCTCCGTTCACTATTATAAGACGTTGCCCTAGCAAGACTTCTGTTGTGCTTCACTGCACGTTTCAGTCGTGGTCCGGCTTCCCCAGAGTTGCAAGCCGCACTGGATGGAGTCCAACGATGTCAGCAAGGTAACTTTGGAACTGACAAGCGGTGCAGGGCGGTAAGCCGCTGACTGCTTTGCCTCATATCCTAAGATCGACTTCGGTTTGAGGAAGTCACAGATGGTGACACCAAAGCGTCTTCCGTCTCATTCGTCAGTGCTGAAGAGATGGAAGAGTTTTTTCGGGAAATGCATCTGATATACAAGCTGTGTCGAGTCCGACCGACTATTCAGTGTCCTATGTGCTTGTGCCGACTTGTGCCTCCTCAGTGTTTGCAGCTGAATATGCAGTGTGCAGGAGGCTGTTGATGAGAACGTGAGGGAAGCTTTGGAGGGCGCCTCCACCGGACGCGAAGACGCGACCTCATGTTCATTCCTCCGGCTTTTCTCAGCTTGCAGTGTCATTCAAGGACTTGGTGATCCAGTGGCGGGAGGTCCCTGGGCCCCGGGGCACGTGTTCCGCTTCTCGAGTTTCGGAAGGGATGTGGACCAGGTGTGCAGGCCGCGAAGAGCTGGTGCCGTACCGGCCCAGCCCAGAGGTGCCCGAAAAGATTTCGCTGCTCTTTTTGACGAGTGGCTGAAGGTGCGGTTCCCGTACTCAAGATTATCGTTGCGGGTGGATGATTCATGCGCGGGTACGAGGTGCGTGGTCTTGAGGGGGTCTTGGTCGAAGCGGGGTACGAGAAGGCGATCCACCACCGAGTTCCTTTGGATGCGTGATCGAGATTTTCTGTTGCAGGGATGGAAGGTTTACCAGTACACCAAGGTGCGCTCTGTGCTTAAAACATTGTCTAAGGGCCTGCAGGACCCCTCTACGCCATGCGCACGACTGTTTCAGGATCCAGTCGTGAAGAGCCAACCTACATGGGAGACAGCTTTTCACGGAACTTGGTGGTATTCTGCCAGAGCCCCAGCCAATAGTTGCTGACCGCCACATACGCTTTGTGAGGCCTTTGTATTTATAAATCTGAAAAAGGCATGCAGCACGGGCCCTGCGGCCCTTGCTACGAAGGAATGCGTCTAAGCTTTTGCCAGTTGCTTGTGGTCCTGCCATGCCAAGGTGTGGTCAGTCTTGGATTCCGGGGTTTTCCTGGAGTCCAATGACCGGGACAAGGGCCACGACTTCTGGGAACCCGGAGCCACCTTGGCCGAGAAGAGTTGACGTGTAACAGCTCCAGTTTGGAGTTTTGCAGAGTGCCGAGGGCTCCGGCCGAGGTGTACTGCTCACCAAACCTCTCCACGGCCCGCTGGTACGCGAGGCCGCAGATCCTCTTCGGCGAAGCGCTGAGGGCCCTTTTGAACCACCCTGGCCCTGTACAGCAAAGTTTGCAGTGAGGCGACAAAGTGTATCACCGAGTGATCTTCGAGCTACGGGTAAACACAGAGAAGCGCATCCGGAACCGGCAGTACGGCTCTCAGAGTGTTGTGTTTCTGGAAGCCGAATCGGATGGCATGAGCTTACGAGGCGCGGTGGCGTGCAGTGGATATTCAAGCCGGATTCGGTGTCTCTGCAGGCCATTTGGGTGCAGAGGCCCACGTCCAACAGCATGCTGGGGAGCACGCGGGCAGTGGCAAAAGACCAGGAACGCGCCCCCCAAGAATGGAGAGGAAAGGATCAACGACTGGGACAGCTAACTGGGTGTCTGCTGCTTCGCTCAGCAAGTAGTGATTTTGGGGTGATGCTTGCAATCTGCTGCAGGATCCATCCCTGGAAGCACGCCCACTTGGCAAAGAACCAGTGCAGTCGATTGCTGCGCACTTACATTGAGCATGCTCTTCTGCTTGTGACTGCTCAATGCCCTCTCTTTTCTCTTCATGCTTCGTTGCACTGCACCCCAGAGCAATGCCTGCATGTGCAAACGATGGAAACTCACACCGTACCTTCATCGTACCGATCACTCAGTGCGGTGCCTCTACCGTCAGGTCTCAATCAGCTGGAATCAGGCAAGGGTCCCTTTTGTCACCGTATTTTGTCGTCCTGGTTATGACGTGCATAGATCACGGTGTGAAGCGAACTTACAGTCCGGTACAGAAAGCGTGAACCCCAAGTCTAGATTTCGACACAGTTTACCACACAGACGTCGCCATTCGTTTTTCGACAAGTACGAGGGCTCTCAATGAATTGATTCGGCATGTTCAGTTTTTCTCTGAGCAGTACGGGCTGAAACTTAACAGATCAACAGGCTGTGTTGTACATATGCAGGAGAACACTAACATACATTTCCCGGACAATGACAATGCTCCGCTGCCGAAAGCACAGGAAGCTATCTACTCAGGTAAGAACCTCAACCAGGCCCTTAACATCTGCCACGAAGTCCCTCATTCCACTCCAGACGTTGAGTGCTATGTGTGTTCTGGAAGGACTGTCGTGCTAATTGTAAATAGCAGCTTTAGTTTACGATGCAGTTATCAGCTGCTGATTGATATGTGGACCTGAAACAGGCTATCTGACTAAATCGTTAGCACGAAAGCTGAATGTGAATCACCACAGATGCTTGCGTCGTCTAGATTCTACGCTTGCTAACCGGGTATCAACCAATGCTAAGCTGCTCGAAGTTTCAACAAAGGCAGCTGGAAGACAAATCATATGCCAGAAGGGTCAGGCTGGCCCGTCGTATTCCCGAATCCTCTAATTCAGATCCACTTGGACTTGTCGGCCACAGACCAGACTCAGCTGAGCCTGTAGGTCGTAGACGTCGTAGACGAGTAGAGCGACTCGTGACGGATCTCGGGTGAATAGATTCTGTCGTGATGGAGTTTGTGATTGGGGCGCCAGATGATGGGGTCCGCCGAGTGCGCGATGGCACGTCATCTGATGCTCTGAGGGGCCTCCGGATGTACAAACTCCCAAAAGCACAGCAACACCCTCCAGGAGATCCTAAGCGCGAACACTTCGAGGATTGCAAGTCTCGCGCTTCACCACGTTTCTGGAGCCACTCACGGTGGATGCGTCTCCATTTGTGGAGGTCATTCCTCGACGACATTTCTCGTGTCAGTCTTGGCAAGCTCTGACTTGTGAACGGGCCATGCTGGCTTCATCGATGCTTCTCACAGTTTTTGCAAATGATGACATAGGGTGATGGAGCCTGACCAAGCTCGCCTGAGCCATGAGGCACAGTTGCATGAAGGTAGGAATATCAACTTAGTATCAACTATAAACTTGAAAGTCTTCTCTTGGACACCAGTGTTTTCCTTCGATCGTTTTCACCTGCCTAGTTTATGCATTGCTTTTCAACACGTTGGGAAAGCTACACAACTACACACGATGCAACATGTCGAAAGTCCTTCACAACGTGCGTCCCGTAGACCATAGCCGGCTTTTCGGAATGTCGGTTTACGTCAGTCCCCGTCACCTGTCTCCGCAGGCCAGGCAAGACGGTAGGATCCGAAGCCAAAACGTTCAGCACGTGGCGCCTGACGGAAGAACGTCCGTCTAACAGGGATGCGAAGGCTAAGGATCTGCAGCCATGCTATGTCTGACTGCGTTCGTGTCAATGATGCAAGCGGCCAAGGTAAACCCGCGAACGTGCGATTGGTCTGATGCGGAAGAAGACCAAGAAGGCGAAGCAGAGGAGGACGACGAGGAGCTTCCGAGCGCTCGGCGATCTTTCGCATTGAGAAACAGGTGTAGACCATGCCTGCATGCCTGCGGGCAGCACACCTGGACGTAAACATCTTGACATCAAGGGCAGAAGGGCATTCGGCACAGGGAACTACGGGGGCCGACGCAGCGCTGTCGGCTTCTGGGAGCCTGTGGGGTCGTTTAAAAAAGCCCACTGGACATGGTCAAAGCATGGCAGTCACAGACTGATGTGCTTGGCAAATGGCTCTTAGCTGCCAGCGACCACCGTGCAGCATTCAGGGAACCCAGTCTGCTTTTTGTCTTCAGCTGCTTCGTGCAAGACCCGTTCTGGAGCTTTTCCCGACCACTCACACAGACATGTTGCAAGCACCAAGGAAGGCGGACCGAATGAGCACTTTGCAGCTAGCATATCAGCAACTGCTCAGAGTTTAAGTAAAAGTGCTGCATGCAAACGCACCCACCCGCGTGCACATATTGACATGGACAACCCTCACTGTTACCTGCCCCGTCCTCTTCGTAATCTCTTGGTTGGTTTTACCGAGTCGCGCGACAAGTAGCTGTGCTTGCGGATGCTTTGTTGCCATGAGTTCCGTCAGTGTGGGTTTGGAATGGCATTCGTCTCGACTGCCTTTCATAAGAGTCCACAGCCTCATGAAGTGCGACTGGATGGAATGAACCAGGACGATGTTCCCCCGCACCTGTTGGGCACTAATCAGTGGGATGCCCAGTCGGAGCTTTGTGTTGCTGCGTCGGAGATGCCTCCAGGATCTTAGCGATGCTGATCTTGAGGCCGAGGCAGCCAAAGAAGCTCCCGCCGGCTGTGGCCGTGACCCAGGGTGCCTCATACTTTGCCTCTAGCCAAGTAACTGTCTTGGAGCAGTGTGACGGATGATGCTGTGATCGGTACACATAGCCAAGGCTCGTTACAAGCAAGGAGGAGCATCAGCCAGAGTCAGCGCCTTTCCTCTTCGGGGCTGCAGAGTTGCACTGGACTCTAGACTCTTGAGACTCTTGTGCCTTTCGAACGGAACCGGGCGCATAAAACGTTGCATGTTGTGGCAATGCAAATCCAACGCTCGGGACATCGCTTTGTCCAATGGCCGACTTGTTTTCTGTGCATCGAACACAATGTAAGCAGGCCTGTCATGAACGCGTCCAACATTTGCATCCGGTGCCCCCGTTCTGCACCTGTACAATCGGCAGATTTGCTCACAAAATCTCACAAAAGCATCTGTACGTCTGCACCCTGCATGTTTTTGACGAACAAGCGCCGGTTGCTCCGCAGTGGTCAGTTCGCCGGTTGGTTGTCTTCTGAGGTCGCGCCCTATCCAATCCGGCAAGAGTCCGAAGACAGGACGAGTCTGTCCAAAGCTTGAAGTCACACATAACACAGTCTTGGTCATCGTTCGGTCTTCACCTTTCTGTGAGAGGACTTCATTGTCAGCGCAAGGTGCCTCAGGCCCGCCCTGACAGCAGTCCGACGTGAAGCCAACAAGCGAGAAGCCGCGCGAAGCCACGCTTCGGATGCAGTTTCAAAGCACATACTTCCGTCGGACATTGTGAAGGCTGGCCTGCCCGTCTTGCGACGACAACGCCGGCTGCTGCCAGGCCGCCCCACCGCCCCTGCAGTTCGTTTCAGGTCCAGTCGTTGGATCGAGTGCCAGGATGCCGCCACGTCTTCTTGCCGGCCCTGCCCAAGGAGACCAAGCTCCAAGTCTATGGACATTGGCGTTGGTGCGTTGGTGTTCAAAGTTCGTGAACATGAGTGTGCAAGGGCTAGTGTCTCATCTTCATTGTATCCTTCGGAAATGGCTTGGGGGCTTGCTCAGCGAAAGCTCGCATCAGTGTCACGAGAATAAGGAGATCAAGACATGTCGTGTCTGTGAGTGCATTTTTCTGTTGCAGTCTGCGTTTTACTCTGTGAGCCGTGGACTGGGCGGGGCAGTCTACTTTAGTCAGCTGCTTGGACCAAGAGGCTCCCCTCGGTCGCCCAGTGGGCTCTACCGCGTCCGTTGAATGGGCATGCCCATCCACCATCATCCATTGTCTGCCTCCTGACCGCAGGGCAGATCTCGCTCAGTCATGCTCAGCGATTGTGGTGGACTCCCCTGCGATTATCACTCGATTGTCACTGATTCATTTTGTTAGCCTGATTTCCTGTATGTGGGCATCTCGCAGCCAGCCAAACCGCGAAGAAGTTGCATGGCGCCTTCACTCTTTTCATCAGCTGCTGCTCTTCGTTAGTCCGCGCGTGGCCGTCCATTTGAGCAACAGTCCCGCACCGATGCGAGGTTTGAGTTGCTGTGAATCGGGGAGGTGCTCCGACCTCCACTTCTCCCCACAGCCCTTTCCGTATCTCTTAGATGCAAAAACTTCACATTGACATGGCCGCCGGTGTTCTGCAAGCGAAATGTTCCATTCGGCAAAAGACCTACACGTAGCAGACGGCACGAAGCCAGGACACTGGAACTCGCCCATATCTGCGACAACACGGCCGGGGCATTTGCAAGACACAGTTGCACGAAGTGGAGATGTGTTTCAAGGAGTTTTCCAGTCTGCAGGTCGGAGGAGTGGCTCGGGAGGCCGCGGCCCGTCGAGCGGGTGACTCGGCCTCCAAAGCCCCGGAGGTCCGCTCTTCGAGAATTTTCATGCACAGACTGCTCTGTCTTGCAAGATCCACGGCAGGCCGGCGCCCTATCGTGCAGCGGGGACTGCCGAGAATTTTCCAGGCAGACTCTGAGCTACCGGCTTGACATTCAGATGCATATCACGTCGGAGGGATGAGAGCCGCAGGAGCGGCGGCATTCCTAGCTACGTCTGAGTCCTTTAAGCCCGGGCCTGTGGACTCCACTTCTAAGGAGATATGTTGCGTGTGGGTTTAGGGATCCTTCTGCAGTTTTTGTGGAAGCAGTTTTGCTTCGGATCTCAGGCCAGCAGCCGGCTCCGTGGGTAAGGCATTCGAGCAGGCTGGGATCTCCGGTCTCGGGCTACCAATTGGAGTATTGATGTTATTATTTTATTAGTGGTGGTGGCCTGTTCAGGCATCACGCGGGGCACAAGACCAAGATCCGACTGAGACATGGGTCGCACCGCTTAAGCTTCCAGCCCCGAAGCGCAAGCCCGCTGCAGCACCTGCAGTGACTGCAGTGCCTGCTTGACGGGGCTCCGAGTATCGTCTACAGCCTTTTGATTTCAACGCATCCCTGCGGTCCAGGGCCTGGCGCTTGAAAGGCCCAGTAAATCTGCCATGACACGCCTTGACTCGAACTCCCGGCCGATTCAACGCGACCATATCTGGACATGTATCATCTCCGCTGCCGGTGCATCACGCGGGTGAGACGACATGGGCACAGCACGTGATTCCCTTGAGGTGTAGGGCACGCTGTCTGTAGAAGGATCCTGAACACAAAGGGGATGGTGGACATCAAAAGCCTGAAGCGTTACCTCTAGCCTCGACGGGCGAGCGAAAAAGGGGTCCCAGCACGCTCTGCTCCGTCTGGGTTTCTGGCACCGTAGAGTTTGCTTTTTCAAGCTTCGGGCTTGCAGGGCAGGGCATGTAGGGCTCTCCTGTTGCTGTCTGGTGGTGTCAGAGATAGGCATAGTTTCTGGCGACAAGGCGGGGGTGGGTGAGAACACAGTTCTCGTCTCTTTCCTTGTCTGGTTGCGGGGATTGTTTATGCCGTGTGTCTGCAGAAGTTTCCCTGCAATCGGCAGCATAGACTATCGGACTATCACTGTATAGGATCAGCTTTTGTCTACAAACTGTTTGGCGCAAGATCCCACAGCTTTTACCATTGAACCTCGCACAGACCTTACATCCAGAAGTTTTCATCTGACAGCATGCAAGTCAAAGCCAGCACAAGGATAGACCCGGATCTTTTGGAGCGAGTCTTGACAAGATGAAGACAACTGCCCCATATCCCTACATTCCAGAGCATCTTTCTTTCGAGCGGCAAGACGACGTCACTGGCAACGTTTCCATGAGATACTCAGAGACAGCCCGCAGATTGCATTGCAAGCTCAACCGCGAAGCACAGACATGCACAGACCGACGCGATGCTCTCGTGCTCTGGAACTATCAGACTTGCAGGCTACGGAGTCACAACCTTCGATGGTATGTACAACGCATTGCGGGACTTTCTCCGCGCAGATGCTAGCTGGAGTGAGATAAAGACCTTCGAACGCCTTAGCTTTGCAATGCATGCGGACTATGATAGGGTGGAAAGCTGGTGCCCTGCAGTCACACCTGTGGCGCTGGTTGCCGCCGCCTTTTCCATTATTCTGAGGATGTTCCCTGTGGCTTCAGCTGACACGCCACGAGGGCTTCTGCAACCATGGATGGGGGAGGCAAGCTCATCAATGAACATGGCCTTCGACGTCTTCAACGATCACGACAGTGATGTTCCCGATTCCTCAGCAACGGTCAGAAGCTTGTTGCAGACTGCGCGCAAGAGGTTCGATGAGATTTCGATCGAGCTCTGGGATGCCGGCCAGGATCCATGGTTTGGTCGATGGAAGGGCGCGGGCCCAACACGGGCCTGGGTACGCAGCCCTGGGTTGCTTCGGTATTTCAAATGTTTCAATCCGCGGCAATATCTTTATCTCCCTGTCCCCAGCAGTGATCCACGAAATCCTCAGAGTTTCTCCTATGACGTGCATCTTTGGCCTGCACGCCGAGAGATGCGAGGGAGGTCTGATCAAGTGGTCGAAAGGGCGTGGCGAGATGTGAGGAAGCTTGGCGCGGCAGGCACTTTGCTGAGTGGCTATCAAGTCCACCCTCCCTTTACCCGTAAGTCGTAGCGTCCCGAATGTACAAGCTGAAGCAGCGCAGTTGCTTGCTTGCTGACTATTAGCATATAACTCTCACAGAAGAGCACTTGGCGACAGAATGTGGGCATCATCGACTATCCATTCGGGATTGACTGGATGTCGCAGAAGAGCGAGAAAAGGAAGGGGGTGGTCCGAGAGGCCCTGTGACCGCGACTGGCCCCACTCTCGTCCCTCTCAGGCTCACTTCTGTGATCACCAGGTCGGCTCTGACAGCATTTTTGCATCTAAAGGTGTATCTTTGCACCAGAGGCCTCTGCCCGCATGCAGCACACAGTTAGGACCTAGGAAGGCGTGTTTCGATCCGGAACTACCATCCTCTAGATGTGTGGAGTATACTGAGGCAAGAAGGCTGCCGCAACTAAATTTGCGTGAACATCGTGTTGGCAGCAAGCCGCAGCCAAGGAAAGCAGTCGGACAGATTCTTGGACCTGGAGCTATTTATTTTCCAGTTGCCGGTACCCTTATCGGCCTCATGCGGCACGGAAGAACAGTGGGCTCGTTGACGGAGGGGAAGATAGACGTGGTTGACAGAGACATCGATTTGTACCTGGTGCTGCCATCGGCAAAGGCATATCTTTCGTTTTGTTTTGCGATGACGCAGAGTTTGCGGCGTGCAGGATGGCTCGGCTGTAGCCTGAAATGGCGACAAGATTGGAGCCAAACAACTTTGCCGGATGTTGACGAAGTCTTTGACTTCAGGAGATCCTTCACGCTTCAGTGCCATCTGCTCGGAGACCAGGGAGATTCACTTTTGGAAATCAAGTGGCTAATGCCGGTCATCTCTGTGCCAAGCCCATGCCCACAGAATCTCACAGATGCACTTCTCCCCAGTTTACTAGAGAACCCGCACTTTGACGCCATTTCCTGCTGTGGTGGGGTACGCCTGATGCCGAAAAACATTAACGTCAGCTCGGTGCCGAGAAACGTTGCGATTACCACCGGCCCAATCTATTGCCCAGCACACTCTGAAAATTGCTGGTCTTTGGCAACCCAATTTAGGAAATGGAAGGGGGTTATACCGGCCTCCGTCTGGAACTCGCGAGGGAGATGTCGGGCTTACAAGGGTGCGGTAAGGTGCATGCGAAAATCGACGTTGTTCCTGCAGACGGCAGGCGAATCCGACCTCTACCATGCCGGTGGGTCTTGCCTTGCCTTGCCTGACTTGGCATGCCCCGGACATGTAACTGAGTGGCCCAGTGGCCGGTCGAAGTCTCCAGAGAACTTGCGTTTGACGCAGGGCCTCACGGATGCAGATGTGCACGTGTTGGTCTCACGCATGCTTGAGATGAGAGACTCCGGCTTCGTGACACACAACATCACTGATTGCGACCTCCGGCTTTGCATCAGAAAAATAACAAAACTTTGCTCCGACGAGTGTGCCTCTAGCTGCTCCTTCCAGGACGCTGCTCGGAAGGTTGGGGTAGTAGCCGACTGCCGACAACTGCACGGACATCAGGTTTGAATGCCAAGGGTGAGCCGAACTTTCCGTACGACGTACTTCCTTACAGCTTCAAGATGCAGACATCTGGGATTTCCCTAATCCAGTTGTGAAATCAGGTTATCAATCGCGCCTGAAGTAGTGGCTCAAGATGCCGAGCAATTGACAAAGAAGCACATGCCGGGAACTTGTGATTCAAGACGTTGTCCTCACGCGACTTGACCAAGCTTTGTTGAACTTGTTTTAGCCCGCAAGACCGCTCCAACCTGTCCTGCCCACTGCTAGGTGATGGGCGGGATTGAATTAGAATCCGTGCCATGAGTTCCAAGAGATCAAAGCGAAGAAAAGAAGCCAAAAGCAAGGAGGCGCTTCTAAGTGCGAAGTGCAAGGCGCTGCATGTTTTGTTCCCTGTGAAAGGTAAAGAAAGACCTAACACCTCAGTTCGTGAACTGTGACCTTGCGGACAACAAATATTCTGGGATTATCCGTGAGGCGTCTTTGTCTGCTTTCAAAGCTTCAACGGTCGGAGCATCCTTCATCCTTCTTGCCTTGGCCAGGATCACCTGGGCTCTCAGTTTCTCGAAGGGCTCTCCTCCACATACATCTGGCCAGAGGCTGAGAATGCCAAGTGTCCAAAGCAGGGCCGCGCGATTGCAACACGATTTTTTCGAGGTCAACCGGCACCAAGTACGAAGGGTGCGCCTTTTTTCGCCTGAGTGTTGCTGGGTGCTTTAGTGCGGAGGGGTCCCGTGCGAGGCCTTTCATTGCGAGCCAGATTGAGGGCCGTGGCAAGCGAGCCCATCTTGTTGAGGGCCTTCTTAAGCTTGGGAGAGCGACTCTCGGAGCTTTGTGCTTGGCAGATTTACCTGGCCCGATGGATCCAAGTACGAGGCGCCCGCCAACACATCGTGCTAAAACACTGCGAGGGCTACCAGCTACCACTTGCAGGGAGAACTATTAGGTGGAAGGCGGAATGGCCGGAACCTTAGGAGCCCTACTGTAGCCCAGCGCTGTCCGTTTCCATATGAGGCGATGGCGCCTACGAAGCCCTTGACGGCCAGCTTTGTTGTCATGGCTGTGAGGAGGAGTCCTTGGGCAACACTTGCATGTTGCAGGCAAGACTCGCTACGATGGCCAGTGGCTGGATGGCAAGCGGCACGGGTGACTCCCTCTGTTTGTTGAACAGCGTGTCAGTAATAAATCCAGTCGCTGAGCCGACAATTGCCACCAGGCAAGGCAAGCTCACCTACAACTCCGACACCACCTCGTATTACGACGGTGGGTGGCAGGCGTGACTTTGAATTTGCATGCACTTGAGCTCCCCGTGGGGAAAGAGTGTGTGTCATTACTCATTTACCTCTTGGGTATCGCCAAGCTCACGTAGGCTGGCCAGAAACATGGCTATGGAAAGCAGTCAGCACCCAAGATCCGTCTCTGCCAGTGCTACTCGTAGCTGGCTTGGACCAAGCTGCCTTTGGTTCCGAGGTTGTGGCCAAGCGGAAACTGCTACGAAGGAGAATGGAAGCACCATGCCTCAGCCTCCACCATCAAACCAACCCTGTCCCACTTGGTGCACGGGTACGGAGAGATTTGGAGTCAGGCTCGGAAAAATGAGTGGACATGGAACCATGATCTGGAGAAACGGAACTAGCTGCTTGGAGGCAGAAGGTGTTCTGCTGCATTCACCTTCGGTGCCTCTGCTGGGTTGTAAAACCAAGCAGCGGCTAAGGTGCTGAAGTCTACACTGGTGCGTGGGTGGAGTCTTGGAGTCGTATAGTTGTCTTTGCCGATACCCTGCAGTTTTTCTCTAACCTGCCCAGGACAACTGCCCGCATGGTGCGCTCCGGAACAGAGATTCTTCTTCGCCGTCCGAAGAGTTCAGTTTACTTGTGCCAGGCGAAGGCACGCACACCTGGCTCACGATGGACCCGAGCACCGATGCTGCGACCACGGCAACTTGGCAGTACGCGGAAAGAGAATGTTTGTAAGTTGACTCATCCCACTATGGCATCTCTGGGTCTGCACAGGAGAGCTGGCTGAATCGACCGGCATCTCCGCCTTCTGCGCAGGCTCGAGTTCCCAAACAGTCTGATAGGGGACTGGCATCTGTGCAGACGAAGGTCACGGGCTCGCCTGGCTTCAACTCACAGCAGGCTTGATCCCAAAGCGATGGCACTGTCGATAGGGGTTCTGGCACCTGCAGCTGGTGCTTGAGCTTGCAGGAGCTGCGCCGACATGAAGCTCAAATTCACGCCACGCAACAGTTGCTTGTTTCAGGAACAGATGTGCTACCGCGGGGCATCGCGGTTCCAAGAACTGTGCCGCTCCCCAGGCTCAACAATCGCTACACTGGCCAGTGGGTGTGGGGCCGCCTTTGCCCAAGAGCATCGAAATCTCTGTCTGTGGCTGCTGGCTGCTGCCTGTGCTCGAGGACGGGAGGGTACTGGAACCTTCTACTATGCGAATGGCGCCTATTACCATGGCGACGCTCGGACGCATTTGCATCGGGCCACCCCCCAAACTCTTCCCATGTGTACAAGCATCTGCAACAAGTGCTGTTGTGTTTTTGAGGAATGGAAGGGCAATGTCAAGGAAGGTCATGGTCGGCACACCTTCGACGATGGGAAAGTGTACGACGGGTCATTGCCCTTGAATATCATCTGCGATGCGGTGCATTCGAGAGTTGATGACTGCAAGGAAGTTTGAGGCAGACCGCATGGTGGATTACAGCCTGAGCCACAGCTCCAGCAACCCTCGATGGGTATAGCATCTTGCCTCGTCCCACTGTCTTACTTCAGAGGATCCTGTTACGTCCTGTGTTTCGTTCAGGCCGCCCCGAGCCTTCTGCGAAGAGTTTGGACGACAATCCTATTTGTGGAAGCAGCCTTAATGAACAAGGTGTTTGTGAAATTTGCGTCGCTCCGAGCTATCGAGGTTGCACAGATATCTCCGACATGGAAGTTATCTTGAGGCACTAAGCGGAGACTTACTTCTCTACATCGAATTGAGCTCGTAGGACTGCGACAGTCGCTGCAGGCCATCGGACAAAGCCGGCTTCACGCAGACGCCTGGATCAGGCTCGAACCTCAGCATTGAAGCTTCGCCTGCCCTTAGCCTTACTTTTAACGTGTCGGGGGAGGTTACAGCGACCCTGTGAAGATCTTGCCCAGAGCCCAGTTACGAGCATTGGACCCGCAGCGAGCTTTGCTGAGCTTTGTGCGCTTCCAGGAAGGGCATCTACAACGTCCTCCTGAGGAGTCTTCCCATGTCGTTCTCATACTTCTCCACTTATCATTCTCGAAACTTCCCAGGAATCTGGGAGATCTTCGTGAGGCCCGCTGACGAACGTGATAGACGTCTGAAGTGCTGAGTGAAAGATCATTCCACGCTTCTCACAAGGGGTATTCGCGCTCCCGATCGGTACAGCCTCAGCTCGGCGAGGACGATGGTGATTCAGATGACGTGAAGCATGAGGTTTTTCAGTTATCCGATGAGGTTTGTAATTATTGTGTTTACTGCACTGACGTGTGTGTGTGTTATCCCTGTACCAAAGGGCTAAGTAAAAACATGTTGAAAAGCAATCAAAATCAGGGGTGTGACGCTCTTGCTCCTAGCCACACTAACAAGCTTTGCAGCTGGAGTGGATGGAGTCATTTGACGAATGGCTCTGTACCTGCAGAAGGTACAGGTGTGCCATGGACGATGGATCGTAGCTCGGGCATCCATATATAGTTTCGTTCTTCTTGAAAACCAGGTTTTCTTGCAGTGCTTGAGCGCATGAGATTGCTTGATGAACATTTACGTGTCCCTGTCGTTCAGCTTTGTGTGAAACGTTACAGTTACGTTTTTGACCGGCGCATTCCTCATGTTTGAGATGGCTTTGAGTCCCATTAGCAAGCAGTCAAAACAAGAGATGAAAGAGAAAGGAGCAACACACCGTCAAAACGAACATCAGCCACAGCACCGACGACATCTTGGTCTGAACGACCTCTCGAAAAGTGTGTCGTCAGTATCTCTTTATTTCTCAAGCTCGGGAAGATGTCTCTGATTGACATTGCTGACGTGCCCTGATTGACTTCAGGACATGAAAGATGACTGTCGAAAGATGACTGTCGAAAGATGACTGTCGAAGCTGAAACCAGGCCCCATTGAAACGGAACCCCTCGAAGAAAGATGATGCTGGTCAAGTCGTGGCTCATTAGCTATTGTACACTTCGAAAGATCTGCTGAGTGAAAACAGAGCAGCTCTGCTGTGTTGACAGTACATGTCAGTTCAGTCAGTTGCATGTCATTGCTGTGCTTGTGGACAGCGCGACCCCCTCCATGCAGGGGAGACATGGAAGCTGAAAGTTGCCACACGCGTTTGAGCGTGTTAAGCGAGGAACGCTTGCTATGATGAGGAACAGCTTTCTCTCCCCCTTCAAATGGAAGCTCTATGTGTGTGTGTGTTATCCCTGTACCAAAGGGCTAAGTAAAAACATGTTGAAAAGCAACCAAAATCAGGGGGTGTGACGCTCTTGTTCCTGGTCACACTAGCAAAGCTATGGAGCATTGACGAATGACTCTGTACCTGCAGAAAGTAAAGATGCGCCATGGACTTGGATCGTAGCTCGGACATCCATATCTAGTTTCGTTCTTCTTGAAAACCAGGTTTCCTTGCAGTGCTTGAGCACATGGGATTGCTAGACGAAAAGTTACATGTCTGTGTCGTCCAACTTTTGTGTGAACATTGCGGTTACGTGTTTGACCGGCACATTCCTCATGTTTGAGATGGCTTTGAGTCGCATTGGCAAGCAGTCAAAACAAGAGATGAAAGAGAAAGGAGCAACACACTGTCGAAATCGAACATGAGCCACAACACCGGTGACATTTTGGTCTGAACGACCTGTTGCAAGTGTGTGAGTGTGTGTATGTGGATGTATGACCGTGACCCGTCTGTTTATGTTTGTACATTTACGTTTCTACAAAGTATGTGTATGTATATATATATACAGATATACATACTCACGCCACCCCATCATGATCCACCCCAGCATCCTTTTTCAAAGCAGTGGATCATGGGAGGCGGGCCACCCCAGTTGCGAACAAAAGGCAGGGATCATTCTGCAGCGCTCCTAAAGCCGTGTGACATATTGCAAGAGAAAAGACGCTGTGCTAACTTTGTTTGTTTTGCATGCATTGTGGGAATTAGGACAAAAATGCATATCTGGAAAACATTCGGCGGTTGTCTCTTAGTAATAGTAAGAATCACAAGACCTCCTGGTGCACGCAAGCGAAAAACCAGACTCAATTAAATTGGCTGATGTCTCGCCTCAGCCTCGTACTAACAAAACGTGGAATTACCACTCCGTTACATATTGAGCTCGTCTTATCTCAAATAAGACTGTGACTATCATCTTGTTTAAAGTTTGTGGTTCCGGGCTTGCCAGCACCATCTCTCATCAGACTTCGGGGTTTTGAGAGACGGTTGCCCCGTTTAGGGTTTAGCATTTTCAACTTTGTTGTTTTGGCTTTGCCACCCGGCTTTGGGGCCTTTTGTCGCACATCATCCTTCACGCGTTTCGGTTTCAGTGTGCAACATCTCCTGTTAGCTTTTGGGTTGTGTTGCGGCAGTGCTTTGCAGATTTAGTGTTGAGACCCACTATCCTTTTGACAAGCCCACCCATCATTTCCTGATAGGATTTGCGGTTTTCGGGACCCAGTCACCCCGTTTAGGGTTTAGGGTTTGCCATCCATCATCTTCTGTCAAGAGACTTGCTTTAAGGCCAGATTTGGCGCTGGGGAACGAACTGCACCTTGTCGGGTTCAGGCTCAGCTCTTGGCGTTTGGGGGGCCAGCCACTCTGTTTTTGGGTCTGCAGTTTTTCATTGTCCCCTGCAGAGTAGGTTTAAGTCATCCTTAAGATCCACATTGAAAGGTTTGCCTCCCATCTCCGCTTAGCCAGGCCCCCTGGTGAGGTTGTGGATTTGGTGGACCCAGTTATCGCTTGTAGGGTTTGGGTTCTGCTATCCTGCACCTCTTTTTGAAGCTGCGGGTTTGGGCCCAATGGTGTTCAGCAACCAACCCATTTTGGGCGTCAGAGTTTCGGGTTTTGCGAACAACCCACTCCGGTTTTTACCGCCGTTAGCGGCTTTGGCCTTTTGGGTTTACTTACGGTTTGACACCACTGGTCTCGGGGTTGAGGATTTCTATCCATCATCTCCATTTGAAGGTCTAGGATCCTGCAATCCGTCATCTTGTGCTCGGACTTTATTGGCATCTGGTGACTCGTTTTAGTATCAGTACGCCGAGTTTGCCACATCAACTCCTGTCAAGGCTTAGGGTACGCCTCCCATCGTATCACAATCGATCTCTTCGGGTTTTCGGGCAGTTTCGGATTTGCCATCCATCATCTCGTGTTGGGTCCCAGCATGTGGACGGCCTTCCAGTGATCGCACCGTCCTTCCCCGTACAAGCGACCGTGCATGCTGAGGGATGGCTTGTCGGGAAACATGCTTCTTTTTATAATTCTGAGTTTGCAGCCAGTCACAACCGAGTCGAGATCAAGATTTGCTGTCAGTCATTTTCGTCGCCTCATTTTACGGCACGGTTGGATGGATGGATGGATGGAAGGAGCTGATGGATGGATGGACGGACGGACGGATTGATAGAGGAGGGACGGACGGACTCATGATACATCACGGACAGATTGGAGCGGCGGACGGAGCGCTGGAGGCGGCTTTCTTGCTTGCAAAGCTTATGCCGCTGCAGGGCCTGGTGTCTGGTGGTCCACATTTTGTTTTCCTTTTCTTTCACATTTGGTTTGTTGCCCCCTGGACTCGGCCACAGAATGAAGGCCTTCCGAACAGGGACTGATTCGAACTGTTCTGTGGTCAAACCCTTCGGGTCAGGTCCAAATGCTTCGGATGCAGCGCGGCGATGTGTACGTGGATCCGTCAATCGCTTGTATGGCAGAGACGAGACGTATCTTCTTAATGCCTGTGGGTCTGCCTGCCTGCCTGCCTGCCTGCCTGTTAAACTGACTGGCTGACCATTAAAAAGAGGGAAAGGGCTCGCTTTGAAAAACATTCGTAAAGTTTGAACCAGTGGTACGATGCTTCGGGGTCCTTCGCAAACGATGCTGTTGGGTCCAAGATGAATCACATCTGCCACATGACAGGTCCTCAGTACCAGACCGTGCAAACCAATGTAACCAGTCAAGCCGTTTAGTTTTTCTACATGTGCCTACCTCGAGACTTCCACGTTTAGCATCCGAAGCTAATGAAAGCCCCCGGGGTGCTGTCGTGACGGTGAGTATGTTTTGCTTCTGCTCGATTCTCGATGTAGACAGTTTCTAGAGGCCACTCTACGCAACACTAGCACAAAAACAATGAGAAGCAATGTGTACATGTCACATTAAACTTACTATGTTTCAACAACTTCCGCAGTCAAATTATCTCGTTTTCCACATTTCAACCAGACCTCCGAACCGAGTTCCCACACCTGCGCGGAAATATGAATGGAGGCTTGGGCTCATCTTGATCTCGAACGCGTTGAACTGCAGAAATGTGAGAACGTAAAGATGCTAACATGTAGGCTGGAAGTTTGGAAATGTGGAGATGCAACAATGTGAAATTGCAAACACAGTGAATGCGCCCACACCGCAGATTTTGATATTTGGTGACACTGAGCCCAAATGCAAAGCAGGAGCTCTGCTTGTCTTTACTTCATGTGCCGACGAAACGGACCCTTTCTTCGCGGATTGTTTCGGTTTCTGTTGCCCCGGTCCCGGGAGTGTGGAGATGTGGGCATGTAGATTCGAATTCCAAGAACAAAGTGCGCAAGCATAAACGCCCTCGCAAAGTGCCGCTTGTATCGAAAGCAGAGATTCTCCGCAAAACAAAGCATACACACATACATTGGGGGGCATGGAAGGGAGATTCTCAAAGTAGATCAAAGCGCGATTAAGTGGAGAGGACTAATTCTTGTATCAGGTCTAGGGTTGATTGGGATTCGTGGAGACATTAAGATGAGCATACGGCATACGGTGCGGAGCATGGGTCTTAGCGTTGCAGACACCCTGGTGATATGCACCGTCCAGCCATCTGTCCGTTGAGCATACTACGTTGCTGAAGTTCGGTTGGCAATCTCAACCCTTTGTGACTCCAAATGCCAACCACCATCACTAGCATCATCATCACCACCAGCATCATGACCACCATCACCATCACCGTCATCATGACGTCCTCATCACAGTCATCATCACCATCACCATCATCGTCTACCATCATCTTCTGCTTGTTCATAGTCATCGTCATTCAGGAGATGTCGATATGAGCGCAGCCCTCACGAGGATGACTGCAAGCAATACCTGAAGCGATTTGCAACCGTGACCAAGCTCTGGTAACAAGGAGTCGTATCTTTTGGAACACTGACGGGATTCTTTTGTGTAAGTTGTCTGGATTCTGTGACTCTGCCGCCATCCCAGCATGCACCAGCGAATCCTGCTTTGTGGATTGGAACCCTAAGCCCAGAAATGGCATTCGAACCGAGTGGGTTTGATCAGCAAGTAAACTTGGTGACCTGGTGCCTCGAGGATCCGCATGTCATGACCCTCGTGCAGTTCTGGAGCCTCGCCCGAGATTCCGGCATCCTTACGCTTGAGTCTCGGAGAGGGAGCAAGAAGCAGTGGGCGTATTGAGGGGCAAGGTTTTAGAGTGGTGGGAGTTTAATTCTGGGGTTCAGGGGTCAAAAAGTTGAGGCCTCAGAGCTCCATCGCCCGTTTCGACCGCGCGATCTTCTCTGGTCCGAGGCAGTTTGCTTGTCCGGCGCGCTCTGACCAGCCCGCAGTTGTGTAAGTGAGGCACCAAAGTGAAATGGCCCCGGAAGACGAGCAGGCTGCTTTGAACTTCAGACCAGGGTGCTGAAAGTGCGTGGCTGACACAGTGTGCCTGTGCAATGATTCCTAGCACTGAGTCTTCACGCATCTCTAACTTGATTGGTAGCAACCGTGGTTTGGGTCAGCATCGCAGGCAGGGGACGCAACTAAACCCCCGACCCTAAACCAATGTAGCATTGCGGGTGAGCTGGAAGAATCGGTTCAGCCGTCGTGAAGCAACGGGGGTGCAACGGGCATGACACAACTTGTCCCTGCCAAAGAAAGTGCTGTAGTAGCGTTTTAGCATGCCTGCCTCGGTTGAATCTGGTGATAGTCTTTATTTAGACCATGTCTGCTATCCGGCGAAGCATACTGACTGGTAAACACGTCGCCGGAATCACAACAAAGTTCAAAGTGAAAAGCGGCCTGCAAAACCTGACCCCTGCACCCGAAACCCCAAACCCTCAACCCCGTGCCCGGCGCGTCCGTGAGGAAATCGCAGAGTTGCTCGAGCCATCCGAGAAGATGGCGACGATCTCTCTACCTAGGACCGTGACGCTGCAGCTCACTTGCTTCTGCGGGATTTGGGAGTTTCAGAAGCCAAGGAAATGCAATGTAAACCCGCTTGAAAAAAAACTTCCATTCGCGTGTGAGGACAGGCTCATCCTCCTCTTCGAAGACCCTGGAGGCTTCTCACACTTGCATGCCGCTGAAAGCATTGCGAAAGCTGTTGGACATGTAGGACGGTTGTTCACACAAAGGGCACGCACGGCTGGCAGACATAGTCACACGATGCGGTACGATGTTTTGTGACCTTGGCTCTTCGCCCGAGACATCTCCAAAGGGCTGGGCCGGTTATGCAAGAATCATGCACGTTGGTAATCCTTTGCTTATCCGTCCTGACTCCCAGTCCCTTTTGATCGGCAGGCCGATGAGGAGAGTACCAGACAGGAATCGGATTCTGCTTGTGGCCACGTGGAGCACGCAGCAAGTTTTGCTCGGACCGTGGGAAGTGCGAAGGAAAGCAAGGAGCAAGACTTTTGGGATGAGGCGACGGAGGCCGCGGATGCTGCGGGCATTTCTCCGGGCATTCCGGGCTTGGCAGCAGACCCTGCAAGGCCTTGTACGACATCTTCGAAGCAGGAGGAGCCTACTCGGTGCGCAAGACTTCTGGTGTTGAGTGAAGTGGAACACCCAGGAGCTTCGGGCAGCACTTTGGGAAGGAAGTTCCTTCGTTCCGACGAGTCAGGCTGTCGATGGCAGTTGTTTTTTTTCCGCGGCTGGCCGTGTTTCTCTTGACCAGATGGAAACCTCGTGCACATACATGCTCCTGCCCGGCCGTTGCTGCCGCACACCTACCCTCTTCCGTCACGCATCTCGCGTTTGTACTGCGCTCGACCGGGTCCTCAAGGTTTCGGCAGTTTCTGGAAAGCTTCGCGGCCTCAAAAAGAGACTCGCGTC
Source organism: Symbiodinium sp. clade A Y106 (assembly GCA_003297005.1). Lineage (NCBI taxonomy): Eukaryota > Dinophyceae > Suessiales > Symbiodiniaceae > Symbiodinium > Symbiodinium sp. clade A. Next base: position 7,145 of record BGNK01004947.1, on the reverse strand, counting down.
CCAAAGCAAAGCACTTCTTTCTTTGGTTGAGGCTTCGTGCGCATGGCGCCGATGCGCTTTCCCAAAGAGCAGGGCCTGGAGCAGCAGGCACCAACGTTCCTCGCACGCCTTCGCCTTGGCGCTTTGCTTTGTTGGCGCTTTGCAGGTGCAGCGGCTCTTCAAGGAGCAGGTGGAGCCTGGCTCTGCGTTTGTCGGGGGTCTTTCTGCGTATTGGCAGGTGGCTCCCTGCTTGAAGATGGTCTCTGGAAGCAAGTCCGAGGGCGGAGGCGACGGTCACCTCGCTGCCTCGCTGCCTCTCGCTGCATCTCGCTGCCTCTGCGTCTCTCCGCCTGGAGGACTCATCAGCATGCTTGCGAACTTTCGTCGTCCAGCGAGCTCCGCCTTCGGGCTCTTCACACAGCCAGAGGTCAGGGAGGTGGTCTACGAGGCACCTCACGGGGACGGGAATGCCTGGCAAAGAAAGAGAAAGCGTGGGGCACTTTCACGCTTTCACCCCTGTGCAGTTGGAGCCGATGCTCTGGAAGATCTTCGTCGAGCTGTCGGGTGATGCTTTCGCCACCGAGGACACGTCGCCAGTGTGGGGAGCAGCACCCGAAATCCCAGTTCGCTGTTTTCCAGGCGGCGAAGAGCATCGGCGGCGGCGGGATCTTCTCCGGAGCTGGCGGTCTTGGGGCGAACCCTTCCAACGCGAAGGCGCCAGAGGCGCTGCAGCGCACAAAAAGTCTCTCAGTTTGTGCTCTGCCCCACCATTGGCTGTGTTGATCCTGGGAAAGGCGGCGAAGCACCCAACGAGCCCTGGCCGCACTGGGATCCCGTTCGCACAGCGGGTAAGTGACAGATTGCACTTGGCACTGCATGGCACTGCATGGCACTGCAGTGCACAAGGAGCCAGACGACAGGCGCCTTGCATCGACAGCCCCGCAAGCGTTGCAGAGTTTCAAACGATGCCTTTGCAACTCGAGGGCCAAGCGAAGCGGTGCCGCTCTCGGCTGAGACGAAAGTGGAGCGAGCAGCGCTCAGAGTTTTATGTGCCAGGAGTCGGGCTGGGCCTGCCACTGTCAGGCAGAGGGCAGAGAGCTGGGCTTGAACTTTGCATGTCTGTATCCATGTGTGTCATGTGTGTGGGCATAGTGTAGATTCGGTGGGGGGGGGGGGGGAGAAACCAACTCGGGGTTGAGGGGAAACCACCCTTCGACGTCTTGGGCAAATCCCAGAAGGAAAATATTACGAGCAAGGGAGTATACANTGGACAAGTTGCAGCAGCTCAAGCAGCAAAGGGCCAGGGGAAGAGGAAACCAACTCTGAGTTGACGTGAAATCATCCTTCGACGTCATTGGCTAATCCCAGAAAGCAGATATTAGCAGTCATGAGACTATACATACATCGTCCGACGAGTTTGTAGAAGCTCGCGCGAATGCTCGTCGAAAGGTCGTGGCATGAAAACATGTGAACCACGATAGGACACGTTGTAAACGCAGTTACGTGATGCGTTCCTAGACTAGCATGCAGCTATAAAGTATAGAAGAGCAGATACAGATGAGTAACTTGGTAGACTTGCAAGTAGATGGTAGACAAGTGAATAGGCAATAGATGAATACGCTGAATACTGGAATTTCAGGATGGCCAAATGCTTGTGGTTGTATATGCGTTCTTGTATACGTGCCTGTTCGTCTACGTGTCAAAAACGCCTGGCGAAAGGCTCGGCTTCGCAGCTGGGGTTCGCCACTGCGTGAACTGCATGTGTCCTGCTCAGACATAGGTTCTGCTGCCGTGAGCATCCGGCTTCCCGAGATGCCGGAATGCTCTGCAGGTGTTGCAGAGCTGCTTAAGGTGAGACTGAGAAAGGGCTTCGAAAGTTGCCCTTCCAAGGTAGGGCACCTGCCATCTGATTGAATGGGATGCATCTTAAGGTGCGTGCGAGGCTGACCGTGAGCCTACGTGTCAAGGCCGATAGGCACGACGTCTCGGCCTGTGGAAGGGGAGCGGGCCTTGTCAGGATGTCCTCCGGTTTCTGCATGCCTTGGGCTTCCTGCAAAACACCTTGCCCGGGGCCAGAAAGCGTTGTGACAATGTGGGCCTGAGCAATCTGTGCATCGAGGATCAAAGAGCAGCACCGGCCCCTCACCGAAGTGGAGCCCTCGGTTCCTCTCCAGAGCCTCAGGGTTCCGCTCTGCGGCAATGAATGCAGCAATGCCTGCAGCAATGCCTGCAGCAATGCTAAGCTACCTTTCGTTTCAGGTGCTGTCTGGCTCCGAGGGGGACGCTGTCAACAACCTTCTCAGCCTCAGCCCCGAAGGTTCGAAGCTTCCAGGATCAGCTTGAACGTCTCGTGACTCAGACCCTTTGGGGAGTGGCCTTTCTCAAGAAGAGCCTCCGGAGGAAGAGAACCCGAGTGAGGACGTCCACGCACTTCTCCAGAAAGCTGCGGAAGTCTCCAGTCGCTTGAGACTCCAGGATGACGAAGGCTCCGGCGGCAGCGCAGCGCCCGAGGAGGACGAGGCCAAAGACGTCTCTTCACACAACAAATCAGAGCCTCCACCGTGCGCTGTGCGCTGTGGCGTTCGGCTGAGGACGTCGGCTCCAAGCAGCTCCCCGGGCTTTCCATCAGCTTCATGCCCAAGGGCTCGCTCTTAGGCCCTGCGCCCGCCTCCCTCTCTGTCTCTGTCTCCCTCTCTGTCTCTCTGACGCGCTGGTTTTGCGTGTTGCCTTGGCCAGGCGGTAGTGCGAAAGATGAGAAGAAGCGGAAAGACAAGGCTAAAGACGTCTTCTTGGTGCAAGTTGTCACCAAAGTCGCCCAGAACAGGAAAAGAAGGATAAGAAAGAGGAGAAGGAAGTGCGCACTCCGGTTGGGGCCCCAGTCGCTGCTTTCGGTCCTTCTGCACACTCTGACAAGCAGGCCGAAGATCTGGGCTGCATCAACTTGATGGTTGACGTCGTCGAAGTCCTGAGAATTCTGGCCCAGGTTCGGAGCCCTTTGCAGCCCTCGGGGCAGCCACCGGAAGCGTTGCGCTCTGCGCAGGTGTTTTCACCTCCTGTCATGGAGACCCTGCACTGGGAGCCTGTCCCCCAGACCCATGCGAGACGAGGTGAAGACTCCTTCAGATTGCTGACTTGCTGACTCGAGCTTAAGCTTCCTGTCTTAAAGGCTGGACAACCTGAAGGAGGCGCGGTGCAGATTGCCATGTCCAAGACTTGGGCAGATTCGCTGTGAGTCAAGCCTCCGCAATTTTGCTATTTCTTTGCAGCCTCACACCTCACATCTTTGCTTCTTCCGTCTGCCTCCTCCATCTATGTACCTTTCGTAAAAGTTTCAGCTTGGTTTGACAGAAGGGTTGAACATTTAGCTCGGGGGCTTCAGGCTGTTGAACGACCGATGCAAGACTCCGACCTACATTAAATTGCAAGCAACAAAACTTAGAACGCGTTGGGCTTCACAGCCCGTCGAAGCACACCGATACCGATAACCACTCGAAGCAAAGTCGAGCGCAAACGAATGATAGACCTAACTGTGTAGTCGAGGCGGCACCGAACTAGTCGGTCTCGTTCCCGCGGCCTCCTGTACTCTACCGCTTTGTTTTCGGGATGCAGGGCTTTTTTCCCACAATTGTTTTTTCCCTGCATCTGTCAAGTACTTTCGGACTAGACCTAACCTGATCTAACCTGCACGACAGCAAGCGATAAACGATGCGCGACAAACAGGCTAGTGGGCTTGACGAGAACGTGTCCATTCTGGAGCACCTCGCTTGCAAATCTGTCGGCCTCAAGCGCAGTATCGACGGCCAAGCTTCGACTGACTGCTGACTGCTGACTGTGAGGTTCATGGAGACAGAGGTGACCTTCGTGGCGGGACTCAGAAGTGAAGGTCTCTCTTTGTGTCCGAGCTGTCAGCTCTCGCCGCTTCCAGTTTGGTCCCGAGGCCGAGTTTATGCGACTTCTCGTGGTCGCCCCAAAAAGCGCAAAAAGCAAAGCGGGCTCGCCGCCCCCTGGCGCTTCGCGCTTAAAGCGCTCTATTGCTTTGCTGTGCTAAGTTCCTGATGGCAGAGTTCACGACGCGAAGGGACTACAAGTTTGGAGCCCGTCTTGCTGCGGTTTGTGCGAATGTTGCGGTTGGCTTGGGAAGGTTCTGCAGGAGCGTGTCCTTGACCACCCGGCTTGACGTCTTCCTGAAAAACGCCTCCCACCGGCATCAATGTATGGTTGGTGTCGGGGCATTACATGACTAGCACAACGTTGAAGCACGCCCCAAAAGGTCATCACCTTCTGCCAGAAGGGTGGTAAGTACGTGCCACCCGACACTTCTGCGTCCGCCGCTGGCGGAGAGCTCGGAGAGCTGCATGCATCACAAAGCCCGAAGCAGAGGCCTGCGCCGACTGAGGCGAGAGCCGAAAGTCAGTCGCCTCGCGACCCGAGGCCGCGCCTGAGCTCAGTGCGAGGCTGCGAAACGCCTCAAAACCTTGGGCTTTGGGACTTTCAGGCGAAGGCCGAAGAGGCTCCAGCTCCTGCTACCAGCGAGGCCGCGGGCCGCAGGGCTGAGTGATGTGCGAAGAACAGCCAAACCGCGCAGCCGCGCAGGAGCAGTGGCTCGGCTTCGACGACGAGGGAGAGAGCTGCGCTTTGCGGAGGCAGTGCCAAGAAGTTTGAGCTCGCCACGCCTCGGGGTCGCTGCGAGGTGGCCGGAAGGCTATGAGAATGAGGTCGCGGACTGGTGAATTCACAGCGAGTTGTTGGCCGTTTCACCACGTCACACAAGTTTCACCGAAGCGTTTCACTCGAAGATAAGAAGCCCAAGCTCCCTGCAACTTGTTCCAGTATGTTCCCCGGGGCCATGTAGGATGTAGAGCAAAGACACTCAAGCCCCAGACCCTAAACCCTGCAAATCCAAGTAAAGCCTGCGAGCATTCTCAAAAAATCCAAAAGTCACCCCAAAGTGGCGCCGCGAATCATTGCAACAAGCGAAGAGCGTGTTCCGCCTCTGTCGAAGGCAGCTCGGACGAAAAAGCCTCGTACTCGCAGTCTCTCGCAGTCTTGGAAGGCTGTTGGAAGGCGGAGGGGTCGCAAGGATGCTATGCTTTGCCTTAAACTTAAACCCCTTCGCCAGGGCCCAGGCCGGTTCAGGGTCTCAGCGATCTCGGCATCTTGGGATGCAACTCTCCAGCCTTGCTGTTCTCAGAGGGCTCGGATCTGGCGGCGATGTGCGTGATGCGGGCAAGAAGCCAGCGCTGCCGTCAGCAGGTTTCGGGTTTCGTCGACATCGCCCTTGGAGCCAGGCGGGTCTCGGTCTCACTGCCTTTGGGCTGTGCTGGCAGCAGCGTGTGAGAACTGTGCAATCTGCAGCGGGAGAAGGATGCCAAGCTGCAGCGCAGCATGCCTCGCGTCTGAAAGACATCCAGGAGCTTCTGCAGCCGATGATCAGCGAAAGGCGACTTGACAAGGCAAGAAGAGTCTTGCAAAAGAGAACGCAAGCCGTGCGGCTGGTCTTTCTGCGGCAAAAGCCAGCTGATGTACTCGCGGCTCTTCGGACCATGGATCAGTTCGCGCTTCAGTTTGCTGAGATCATCGGCGAGCTGGAAGACCACTTAGAGAAGCCGGGCGATACGTCCGGAGGATCGCGGAACTTCGTCACCGTGCGCCAGTGGAAGGACCTGCAAAGCTGCACCCAGTCCCTGCGAAAGGCACCGAAGAGAGTCAAGTGAGACAAAGAAGTGACAAAGAGAGAAACAAGTTCTTGTCTTGAATGCAGGCTGGCCATCTCTGCGTGTGTCTTCGCAGTGACCCTGTGCTCTCGGCTGAGGGCCAGCCCCAGACGGAGGCGGAAGCCTCAGCGCTAGCTTTCATCGTCTTGTAAGCAACGGCAGCCGGGCTCAGGCCTCCCTGGCTTCGCTGAAAGCTCTTTCTGCCTTGTGCAGAAGGCCCGAGCCTAGGAAGCCTTCCCGGACAGCTGTGCGGCTGTGCTCGCCTCTCCCAGGAAGCCGCCACCAAAGCTCGCCGTTCTGTTCGGGGCCAGCGGAGTCGAGGAGGACGTTCAACAGCCTCTGGCTTTGGCCACGCGACGATATGACAGGACCTGCACAAAGAGTACGACATGCAGGTCCTCCACAGAGACTTGCAGAAGTGCAAATTCTGCCTCTTTTGGTCCTGGTACTACATGCGCTAGGTTTCGTTGCCTCAGCGCGGATTTGCGTGTGGCCGCTCTCTGAATGTCGCCGTGGCCATGGTCCTCGTTCACCTCAGGCAAACATCGAGTGATTGCCATCGCTTTCCTGTCCCCCGTGTCTGTGCTCACCATCGTTGTCATCGCCAGCACCATCAGACCAGTACTAGTCCTCAATCTGTTTTGCTTCCTTCTCCTGTGCAGGTCTGCCGGACTTCTCAGCGGGCACTCGCTGTCGCCCGGGCAGCGCGACGTGCAGGGGACCCGGTGAGACAGATAGCATATACCATTTCCATTTTCTAACCATGCACACCCCCCTAGCACCCAAACCATAACAACCTATATATCAACCCTCAACCCACCCAAGCCCCATAGGTAGGAAGACCTCAACCCGAAGACCCAAAACCATAACAACCTATGCCTCAACCCTAAACCCACCAAAAAAACCCAACACTGAGACCCATACCATGGAACCACCAGAAGAACCATACCCCACCACATAGAAAAACCCCAACCTCAAACCCATAGACCAATACCCCCATGGAAAACCCATAATACCCAACCCGAAATCCCTAACCCTTGAAAATGGAAATGGTCTTCTTAAATAATTTTACAAAAATTTAAGAGCCTCCGGCTCAAGCCGCCGACCCCGTAGGAGTCAGAGGAAAGGGCGATGCGGTTGACGAGAGTGTTTATTTTGGGGTCTAGGCTGACGGTTTTGCTACCCCCGCTGCTACTCTACGACGAGTACACCCTAAACCCTAAACCCTAAACCCCGGAAGGAGGAGTGGGGGGTGGAAGTAGTAGTCGTAGTCGTAGTAGTAGTAGTAGTAGTAGTAGTAGTAGTAGTAGTAGTAGTAGTAGTACTAGTAGTAGTAGTAGTAGTAGTAGTAGTAGTAGTAGTAGTAGTAGTAGTAGTTGTAGAAGTAGTAGTCCTGGTCGTAGTAGTACTAGTAGTACTAGAGGAGTGGGGGGCGGGTAAGGTAGTAGTAGC
>BGNK01004946.1:0-46078 GCA_003297005.1 Symbiodinium sp. clade A Y106 | reverse complement strand
ATTTTTAAACTATAGTTAAAAGTTAATTTTTTAACTATTTTAGGAATTAGTATAAATATTAACTATTAGTTAATATTTAACTATATAGTCTGTAAATAGTCTATCCGGAGCCTCTGGGGAGCGTAGTCGGTCCTACGCAAGCCCTTCTTTCCAAGGCGCTTTTCGAGTGGCCCTTCAGCTTGCCGGTCATGGCGGCCCTGGCCATGTGGAGGTACGTCCTCCCTCCATCCTTGGCCTCGCACATGGGCATCCAGAAGTTGACATGACCGTGGTTCGCCCACTGCCTTAACTCAAATGCCGAAGCCCCTACCACCAAAGTTTGGATCCCCTCTTCCTCCACACGGATCTGGCGGTTCCACAAGGTGCGCACGACGCCAGCTCGCACTACCGGACTCTAACATGACATATTCATCGGGCTCTTTAGTGCAAATCTAAGGCCCTATCTCCACTGCACCTGGCGGACTATGATCGTGCACAACATACACTGCTTCGGCTGTGTGCGGTCTCATGGGGTCACATAGAGCCATTGTCTGTGACAAAAGGCAGTGGTCATCATAGATCGACTTTTGATAATCCAAAAGCGCTCGTTTGCAGAATAAACGCACGAGCAGTCCAATAAAAGTAACGAAACTTAATTTCAGCTCGAATCCCGGATTAAGGCTACGTACAAGCCAGGAGCGAAAATTAATGCTACGTTAGACGCTCCAGGTATTTGTCTTCACTTACAAACGCCCAAACCAACAAAAACAAAAAGAAACTGAACCTTCAAGCGGAAGATCGCCCCGCCTGGGAGCTTTTGCCGAAGCTCCCGAAGGTCTGCAGCAGGCAGTGCCGGATTTCAACAGTAAAGTCACATCGCATTCGGTTCTCCATGTCGTATATACGACCTATAGAACCGCTGATATCAACATCACTTGCACGTCATCAACGTGAATTCGGGTCTTCACTGCTGTGCAAGTTGGGACCCCTCCTATAGGAGGCACATCTGAAGTCCGACCATGAATAAGTTCGGCGTGCATGCACGATCATGTACGGACCTGTGCTAGAAACTGCACCTTAACTGCATCGGCACCTTAATCTCCGGGCCGTGCGGCGGGACGGCAACCACCTCCATGCCTGCAAGGTCCAGTTAGGTGCTGTGGTCTTGCGAGTGTGTGTCTCAAACTCTATCCTTGAGCAACTAGTTGGTGTTTCCTTCCAAAACCAGCCAACCTATGGAATTACTTTTGGAACTGCGTGGTCGAAGCAAGTGACATTCCGCATGCTTCTCGAGCTGCTTCGATGTCATGTGTGAAGGATGTGTGGAAAGCATGCCCGGGGCCCTGTATGAACTTAGCTGCATAGCTCTGAAGCCGACTGATTCGGAAGCCTTCCAAGGCACAGCCGCCGCCCCAGGGTTCACGAGGAACACCTCATCGTGCCCCACGTTGGGGTTTTGAGAAGCCCCCACCCCCTCCCCATTTGTCCTCTGGGTCAGAAACTTTCAGCCAACTGGGGCCTTCATCGGCACGCCTCAGAGCCGAAGCGCCGCAGGATCAAGGCGACTTCACACAAGTCGATGCGACTTAAACCCTGGACTTGTATGGTCCTGCACTGTTTGGGATGGTGCAACTATCTCTAGGATGTGTAGGAGCTAGAGGCACCAGATAATGAAGATAGTGTTGGTCTTTCAGCCCAAACCCTAAACCAATCCATGCAAAAACACTGTCCAGGACACCACGCAGGGCGGCCACTCGGGTGTGGTCACCGGCTGTGACCTTGACCCGCTGGAACGTGACCTCGCAGCCTGCGTCGGCACACCAACGCTTCACATCGGCAGCATCCTGAGGTGTTAAGGCTCTCGGCCACCTCAATGGCATTTGCCGCCTGCCGTTTTAACGTGTCGGCCACGCGTGCACTAAGTGCACTGTTCGCTACACTCACGCAAACGGTGTCGAGAGTGGTAGCAAGGTCGGTTGCCATGCTGCTCACCGAAACGACGCGCTTCAGCTGGCGGGTGTTTGTGCGTTTCCACGGTGCCAGGCAAGCGCCTCAGAGCCAGTTAGCTAACAGCGACAGCCTCACGTTCGCCACCAGGGTTGCCCCGGGGTGGCTAGGGTTTGGGGTTTAGGGTTTAGGGTGCAGGTCTTGAGGCCCAGCCAGGGTTGACAAACTCCGTAATAAATGCCACACAAACCACACAGAGACCCCCCGAACCCCAAGATCTAAACAACCCCAAACCCGAAACCTCCAAAATAGAAATCCAACCCTGAAAAATCCGAGAAACTCCCGTAAAACAACACCAAATCCTCAGCCCCAAACCCTAAACCCCGAACCCCTAAACCCCGAACCCATAAACCCTAAACCCTAAACTCTAAAACCCGAACCATATAAACCCTAACCCCCCCCCCCCCCCCANCCCACCCAAACCCCAAGCGGTCCCTGCGCCATCCGCCGGGAGCTCGCGGCCGCAGCTGCAGCAGCGGCCGCCAGGGCTCCAGCCACTTCCGAACTGAGACCTGGCGACTTTATGGGTTTAGGGTTTAGAGTTCTTAACAATTAGAATAGGGTTTGAAGGCCCATTCTACTACCATTATACTATAATTATAATAGGAAACCCGCCCTAAACCCTCAACCCTGAGCCCCCAAAATAGTACAGGTAATTATCAACGCCCCTATTATTATTTTATGGGGCCCTTCCAGGGCTCCTGTAAAATTTGCTTCAAGGATTCCTTTATAGTAGAACCCCAGACAGTTGGAACATGGCTTTAGGAGGATTAGTGCTAGGATCCCTTATGCTTTACCTTGAGGGCATGAGGATAATGATGATCCAACTTTCTGGCTTCTACTATAAGGGCTCCTTTGGGGGTTCCTTGAAAGGTAAGGCTATCGGGCCGTTAAGGGCTCCTTTAAGGATGCCTTGAAGAGTTTCGTTGAGGGTTCCTTGAAGGGTACTTTGTAGGAATCTTGCAGGATTCAGTAGGCAGTGAGGTTGCCTCTTATTTATAGGCTCTTGCAAGGGTTGTGAGTATCTACTCAAGTAGGGCGATAGAGCGCCCAAACAGGTCAAGGGTTAGCTAAACAGCGGCCAGACCCTACTCAACCCTAAAAGCCTTGAATTGTCCGCACCCTGGAAACCTAAACCCTGAACTCTAAACTCCAACCCTTCATAAAACAAGAACACTCAACCTCCCCTTGAAGCCAAAAGTCCTAAAAACCCAAAAGCCCTCAAGCCGAAAAACCCTAAACCCTGGATCACAACTTCAATGTCAAGCCATAAGAACGCTTAGCCCTAAACTTCCCTGAACCTTAGAGACTAAACGCTATAAACNAAAAACCCAAAAGCCCTCAAGCCGAAAAACCCTAAACCCTGGATCACAACTTCAATGTCAAGCCATAAGAACGCTTAGCCCTAAACTTCCCTGAACCTTAGAGACTAAACGCTATAAACATAAAACCTAAAACCCTAAACCTGCCCAGAACCCCAAACAACCCCAAACCTCAAACCCTAAATCTTTAACCCTAAACCCTAGTCTTAAAACCTTGAACCTAAAACACAAAACCCAAAACCCTACCCCCCGAACACCGAACCGTGAAACCCCCAACCCCCCCTTGAAGCCAAAAGTCCAAAAAACCCAAAAGCCCTCAAGCCGAAAAACCCTAAACCCTGGATCACAACTTCAATGTCAAGCCATAAGAACGCTTAGCCCTAAACTTCCCTGAACCTTAGAGACTAAACGCTATAAACNAAAAAAAAAAAAAAAACTAAACCCGAATATACATAAGCCCCGCCCCGCCCACCCCAAACCCTACGCCATAAGCCAAAGGCCTTCTGCTGAGGCGGCCTGGAAGGCGCCTCGCCCGGCGGCCTCTTTGCTGAGGCGGCTCTGTTTTTGTCGGATTTGAGGGTTTAGGGTTTTAGGGTTTAGGGTTCAGGAGGGTTGTGGTTGCTCTGTTCTATTTTTTTACGGCTTTTGAGGGTTTTGTTTCCTCTGTTTTGGGGCGTTTCAGGGTTTTGGTTCCTCTGCTTTTAGGTTTGTAGGGCCTTTGAATGTTTTGGTTCGTCTGCTTTTAGGAGTTTAGAGCTTTTAAGGGTTTTGGTTCCTCTGTTTTCAGGATTTCAAGGCTTTCGAATCTAAAGTGCTTTTCTAGGGTTTTGGGTTTTTGCGGTTTCGGGCTTCAGGGTTATAGAGATCTATTGTTATAGGGTGGCAGGTTTATAGGGTGATAGGGCAGAGGGGTTTTGGTTCTATCTTTAGCTCCTGTAGAACACAAGCCCAAATCCTAAACTCCAAATCCCACGGTCCTAACAAGAAGCCCTGAACATAGACGCGCAGTTTGGGTCCCCAGGGACTTGTAGCGCCTTATGATCTTATGGTTTTAAGTTGATGGCTTTGGGTTTAGTGTTGGGGTTGAGGGTTTAAGGTTTGAATGGCTTCTTCGCTGGTCGTGCAGGATGCAGGTTTGGAGTTTAGAGTCGGTTTGTGGCTCGGGAAAGGGCTCTTCCTTTGCATCTGCTTCTATCGGTGGCCTTCAGCTCGAGTAGCAGCTACTGATTGCCGTGAAGCTGGCTGTTGTCCGTCTTCAGGCGGCATATGTCACTGTCAAGGTTCCTTGAAGCATGATACAGCAATTGCTCAACGCACCTCTAGAGCTCGTGTGATTCCTTTGTTCCAAATGATGTGAGTGTCTGATATGGGCAAGATCTGGTGAAGCTGCCTTGGTGTGGGGATTTGGTACAGGTCGGGCCCTATCGGCCTCAAACTCCGTGTGTACCCGTGCCCACTGTTGTCAACATTGCTAAGCCCGCCACGATTGACAGTGTATCCCTCCAACCCCCAAATCAGAAACACTTGCCTCCAACCCCCTGAAGTGAAAAGCCGTAACTAAGCCCACAACCCTGCTAGGGTTTACGGGTCGAATTAGTCCTTATAGGCTTTGTGGGCTTTTGGCTTTCCTCCTAACCCAAACAAGTGGGACGACTGCGAGATGTCTGTGCCTCTGCACAGCTCTCTGGCGCCAGACCTGAGGCTGTTTATCTGAGCTCGGCTTTTGGCTCGCTTGCGGGTCTACGGATTGAACCACGGTTAAGTTTAGGCCTTAGGGGTTTAGGGTTTAGGGGTCGCAAGCAGAAAGCTTGGTGTCCCGTGTTGCACTGTCGAAGAAATACAGCAATGTCCGAAGACACTCCTCACTCTTCGAAAATCGCAGAGGATTCAAACCAGCCTGAAAAACGATAACAGGATGGTGGCAAAATAATGTAGAAACCAAGTACAATGCTAATAAAGACGAACAAGAACATCACGAACAACAGTTGGCACGTTTGAACATGAACAAGGGCATGATGAGCACAACGATGAAGTAACCACGAGCAAACACACGACGAGATGGAGTTCTAAGGTGACAACCACAGTCTCTACATCAAACTGGTCGCATAAGGAATAATATTGGCACTCTTCAGCCAGGGTACACCCTAAAAGGGAACCCTTACAAGAGAGAGCGCCAGTTGTTCAGGCTTATGTACTAAACTAGGTGTCGATTTCAACAGTCCGCAAAATTATTCATCATCGGGGCTGTATATAAAGCAATGAAGGATATTCAAAAAACTATCCCAAATCGATACCTAGTAAACGACACCGCAAGAGTCGACATGATCGATCGTGGCCTGCTGCTTCTGCAGCGCCGGCAGCCGCGAGACCTGCAGCCTCAGCAGCTGCCTCGCCTGGACCTTGGCTTTCGGTTTAGGGTTTAGGGTTTAGGGTGTGTAGACAGTGTGCGCGCGGTGGGTGCGCCTTTTACTTTAGGAATAGGGGCGCACCCACTAATCGCGCGCTTGCGACAGCATGTAGTCCCACCCCAGCCACCCAAACTCTTCTCAATTAGAATTAGGGTTTAGGGTTCACCCCCAACCCCCCCCCAAGCCTTTCGCAGTTCACTGTATGCGCGAACAAATTACAACTGAGATGGATTGGTGTCGGGTTGTGGACAAACAACCTGGCCCTCGCGCCCTGTCAGGGCTACTCGACGGCAGGAGCAGGAGCAGGAGCAGGAGCAGGGCAGGGCCAGGGGCGGGCAGGGGCAGGGGCAGGCAGGNGGCAGGGGCAGGGCCAGGGCAGGGCCAGGCACAGGGCCAGGGACAGGGCCAGGGGCAGGGAAGGGCAGGGCAGTTCATTCGCGGGGCCGCGTCACTACAGTCCTCGCAAACCGGACACTTTACCCTCCCTTACCGTCCTGTCGGGACGCTCGGCCGGGGGCCTCGGTCGGAGCCTCGAGCGCCCATGCAAATGGTCAGCTCTCGGCAGTTTAGGGTTTAGGGTTTGAGGGCAAGGCGGGATGAAGGTTGGGTTTTCCACTGGCTCAACAGGCTGAGACGGTGTTAAAGGCTTTCATAAAAGCGTTTCGTGGGGTGCATAAGACTTTGACAGGGTCTAGGAAGGTGGGATGAAGGTAACGTAGGGACATTTAAAAAAAGGAGAGTAGTGCTTTGAACTTTTATTTTGTTTTACGGTAAATAATCATATCGGGGACTCTGAGGGAGCTCCTTGCAGATCATTCCGACCCCTTATGTCAGGAGGAGAAATCCGAAAGGAGACTCGTTGCATGAAGGATCCTGTATCCCACCCACCTCCTTCCCACCTCTTAAGCTCTCTTCTTCAACAACCGGGCCCCAAAAAGTTCAAACTTTCTAAGATAGAGCTAATATATAAGGCCAAAAAGTTTAAAGTTCCCCCGTTCACTATCTAAGTAAGCTTGTGTTGGGCTATTCTATCAAACATGGATCCGGAAGCCTTGCGTCGTAAAGGCTTGGGACCCACATAAAAATCGCATCCGCCTTTGTAGCTTTCGGATGGTCGATCACGAGCCCTTCGACCTCCGTCGCAACCCGAAACCATCACAATGCCGAACAAAACATACAGGACACATAAAAATCTTGCTCAACACCCCCAACTCCCAAAGCCCTGAACCCCTTAATCCTAGGCTCAACCCTAAACCCTAAAGCCCTAATACAGAGAACTACCTAAACCCCCCTGTATAGAACCCTTTACGGAACCCTCTAAGGATCCTCGTAAGGAACCCTTTAACGAACCCTTTAAGGAACCCTCTACGGAACCCCTTAAAAGGCCTCTTTAAGGCCTCCCATGCCGAGGGCCTGGCCGGACTTTGCGGCCTTTGCAGCCGCCTGAGTCTTCGAGGCTCTTAGGCTTAAAAGTTCGGTTTAAGGTCTATGGGCTTAGGGCTTTAGGGGTTTGGGGGTTTAGGGGTTTAGGGTTTAGGCTATGGGCATGGGGCTTTAAGGCTTTAGGGGTTTGGGGGTTTAGGGGTTTAGGGTCTATGGGGTGTTTAGGGGGTTTGCGGCTTAGGGTTTAGGGGTTTAGGGTTAAGGGTTTAGAGCTTCGACCCTTTGGAGAGTCGGGGGCCTTAGTAAAGAGTTCCTACAAAAGGTCCCTATAGGCCTTCTTTAAGGGTTCAGCATTTAGAGGGAACTTAATAAGTAGGTAATAAGTTTTTGTACCCTAATCGGAATCCGAATGGGGGTTCTGGTACTTGCAACTCAATAGCATAACTACTTAGAAAGTTCCCAGACTCCCCAGGTAACCCTAAACCCTAAACCCTAATCCCTAAACCCTAAGTCTCTTAGGATTTAGGGCCTTCAGGGTTTCAGATTTAAGGTTTAGGGTTTAGGGGTTTAGGGTTGGGGGTTTAGGGTTTAGGGTTCAGGGTTTAGGGTTTGGGGCTTGGAGATTAATATGGGAGTTTCCGAAAATAGGCGACCCTAATAAAGTACCCTAAATAGTAGGATCCTTATTATAAGGACCCCAAAATAAGATACCCCTAATTTTCGGAAACTCCCATATAGAGATTTGGGGCTCTGTAGTCAAGCTGCAGAGTCAGTGTAGAGGCTTACAGAACCTAGTGAGGTTGTTGAGAAAAGTAAACGGCTCGACAGGGTTGCAAGTTACATGCTGGACTGCTCGACTGAACATAGAACCGTCGAAGTGCAGCACTTGTAAAGGTTTAGCAACAAGGAACCTCGATCACCAAGCACACGTAGACGCTCAGGCCCTAATCCTTGTATCGCAGTCTAGAAATATGAAGAACGTGCTCTGAACACACATACATAAGCCCTAAACCCTAACCCTGAACCCTAAATCCTAAACCTTGAACGCTATACCCTCCAATTCAACCCTCAAGAAGGGATGACTGCATAGAAGAATCGCTCTCGAAAGCCCCGCCTTTCCCGCTTCCTGCGCCACCTTGTCAGGTGATCCGCCAGCCTCACAGGCGCATGCGAAGTTCCGGGGTTCAGGGCTCTGTGGGGGGGGAGGGGGGGGGGTTCTTGTTTGGGGGTTTAGGTTGGGGTCTCTTGTCAGGGTTTAGGAAGGTCCTTCTGGGTGTTGAAGGTAGTCAGCCTCGGGCCCGGGGTGGTCTAAATCGATTGGCTGCGATGTCATCCAGTACTTAGTTGCTGAATTCATAAGCCCCAAACAGTGTACACCTTCAGTTTTATAGTGGGTAATATTATCCCCAAAAGTGTAAAGTGTATCCACTCAGCTACTAAGAGTACCTGGATAAATCGGCGGACCGAGGGAGTGGAAAGGTCCACTGCACATACAGCAGATGGGTCGAAGGCACGTCGTCTGCCGAGTATTGCCTCTGTCGCTTTGTTCAAGCCGCCCTTTAAGCACCAGCTCAGAGGCGTTCGCTTTGAGCTGTTTGACGATATCCGGCTCAACCTGTCGGAGCTGTTGTCGGCGCCAGGACTGCCCGGAGAAAAGCTATCACCTCGAACGCTGGAACCACTCTCGATTCCCGAGCTCCGAAGACTCGGTCGAAGTTGGTACCCGGAGCAGGGGACCGTTGATGATGCCGCCTTGCTGCCCACTGCTTCCACTGCATCTAGGGTAGGGCTTAGGGTCAAGTCTGGGGTTTAGGGTGTTGGGGAGTTTTCACGGAGTCAAAAGGGTTTGACAAAGTCATTTACGAAGCTCTTCGCCTCCTCAGGTGGAGGGTGTCGTGGCACGGTCTGTGGTTGCCAGGGAATTCAAAACTGCTGTACTGGTGTGGTGTATGTTATACGTGTTATACGTGTTAAAAGAATGCCAGAACCACCTTCGGTACCCTAAGCTGTTTGTTGGGATTCTGGCACAACACCCCATGAGTTGCAATGCAGTTTTCCCCAAACCCGAAACCCTAAACCCGAAACCCTAAACCCCAAACCCGAAACCCTAAACCCGAAACCCCAAACCGTTTTGCCTTGTCCATCGGCAGGCTTCACTTCAAGGAGGGGTGGGGGTGTAGAGTCGAGTTTGAGGCTTACAGCTTCATGTACTTTGCCTTAGTTGCTGAGTTCATAAGCCCCCAAAAGTGTACACTTTCAGTCTTACAGTTGGTAATATTATCCCAAAAAGTGTAAAGTGTATCCACTCAGCTACTAAGTATTGCTTATCAGGAACAAGGCCTGGGGATAAAGATCAACAAATAGCCATTCTAGTGTTGCTTCTTGCGGCATGCTTTCTTGCTTCACTGCCGGATTGGATTTAGGGTACCGTAACCTGACCCAGTCGCCGCAAGGGTTGGACAACCAAAGCAGCATGCAGTCGTTTCAAAGCCATGTACAAGGTTCAGGGTTTAAGGCTGAGGGGACACCTAAACCCTAAACCCTAGCCCCTAAAACCCTAAACCCCAAACCCTAAACCCTATGGTCCGGCCCAAGCAAAGGAGCTCCGAGCCGAGAAGAGCTCAAAAAAAGCCCTTGATTAGAACCTTTGATAACCCCCGATAGCATTTAGGGTTTAGGGGTTTTGGGTCTAGGGTTTAGGGGTTTAGGGTTTAGGGTATACTTTGAAGTTTGGCTTTCGAAGGCTTCGGTGAGAAAGGCAAACTTCAAAGTATACATGAGCAGGCGCTTCTATAGAGGGTTTTGAAGGATTCTATCAGGGGATCTACAAGTGGGTTAGATGAGGCTTGTAAAGACTTATACGGCTTACGGGTTTGGGGTGGGTTTAGACTTCTACGGGTCTAGCACATAAACGTGTGGTTCAGGACTTTCAAGGTTTGGGATGATTGGGTTTATGGAGTTTCTGTACGCGTACAGTATAAGAGTGACTGGCCCTATTGGGGCCTTGATTCGGTACAACAGGGGGAGCGAAGTTCGGCTTCGCCAGGAAGCGATCATTCCTTCAATACCGATACCAGTGCTGACTGTACTGTAATCGGTGCACAGAACCGATACCTAGTAATTACCCACATGTCCCCTGTGCCGATCGGACCCATTGTAAGTCCATTGTTGAACCTTAAACAGACAAGAACCTCTACGAAAACCCTCAGGAAGGCACCTTAACTGCCAGCTGCGCCGCAGCAGCGCCTGCAGCAGCAGCTGCACAAGCCTCCGCCGCTGCCTTTTCAGAGTAGCTCTGACTTAAGGTTCTTTTAACGGCTCCTGTTTTGGGGCTTGGGATTTTGTAAGGGTCCTCCAATTATCCAGATAATTACTCGGGCATCTAAGGGCGGCAAACCCTTCAGAGTATAGTTTGGGCGACCCAAATTTTTAGTCTTCTAGGGTGCTCGGACATTGCAGGATTTCCCAGGATTTTAGTCGTAGCACCATTGCTGGTGGCAGTAATTAGCATAACTTCAAAACGGTAAGCGGATCTCAGCATCTCAGCTCTACGACACTACAAACACCAGCGGAAGAAAAGGATCGGGAGGAGCAGCCGCAGCTGAGATTGTGGTGCCAAGACTACGCCCCGGCTGTGTCGGCACCTACGCCCGAAACAAACAGAAAATCATAGTAAGGAGCCCCGATGTGCATTACTGAATTTTTCCGGCGTCTACAGTAACTTCCACAAAAGCAACCCTAAACCTTAAACCCTAAACCCTAAACCCCTAAACCTTAAACCCTGAACCCTAAACCTTAAACTCTAAACCCTAAACCCCTAAACCTTAAACCCTAAACCCTAAATTAAACCTTAAACCCTAAACCTTAAACCCCATTAATTATGGATCCCTTTTGGAACCCTGGGAGCTCTGCAAAGCTCCGATTTGAAAGGTTACTGCTAATCCCTTGTATATACCCCAAAAAAGCAAAAACATGTACCTAGACCCTCCATCTACCCTCCAACCAAGCAGGCGCCTTCGGCAAGCTCTGCTCCAGGGCAGTCTTCTCCGCGGCTGCAGCTGCTTCTGCAGTGACCTGGTTTAGAGTTTAGGGTTCAGTTTTTCGGGTTTCGGGTTTAGGGCTTATGGCTTTAGGCCTCAACGGCTTGGTTTCTTGTAAATAAGGGCCCCGTTTCGGAAGTATGCTCAAAAAGGAACCTGCTGCTTAGGATCTAGTTTCCGAACTCCAAAGAGGCTTACCAGGACCCCACTACTTACGTGTAGCAGAGGTCTTGACTTCCTTGCAAGAGCCCCCAACTCTACCTTAACCCGGAATAACCTACATATAAGGAAATCATGATAAGGAACCCTAAAAAGGTAGGTTATTCAGGGTTAAAGTAAACTCTAAACCACGTCTTCTGAATTTGGTGCTGAGCTTATGTAATGGTTTGGGAGGCAGTGCTCAGCTGGTGGATAGGTCGTAACTTTTCGGCAGGGTTGCTTGATAGAATCCACGTCCAACCCTAGTGAAGTAATCACTTCCAGCGGTCAGTTGCTATGTTCCCGAGTTGCCTCTTAAAAATGAGGGCACCCTCTTCAGGTTTACAATGGAACCCTAAAAATACCGAGGGCACAAGAATATTTCTGGAGAACTTAGACTTAGAACATTCTTCTGAGCCAGAGACCCCCCGCTCGCGAGCCTGCAGGCTCTAGAGGTCTGACTACTGTCGTGGGAATGGCTTGAATAGAAAGCCATCCTAGGTTTCTGCGAATCCATGCTCGGACATGAAAAGCCCTAGAGAAGAACGCTTCTTAATGCTGCACAAGCCGTCTCACAACTAGTAACTAGTGTGCCATGAGTAAGTTCATTGTGACTCCGATACGGACACCTGTAACCTTCGGGTGTGGGGTGCGGGGGCTCGTGCAGGAGCCATATGGCCAATAAATCCCCACTGTTTCAGGGTTTCAGGTTTATAGACCCCATAGGGATATCCTATGAGAGCATCCATGTGTGATGCAACCTGCCTTCTCTGGCTCCTGGTTGCTTGCCATCGCGGCTTCTGCTGCAACCTGGATCATACGGGAGCGGGCTCGCTTTCAAAGTCTTAGGGAATGTGAGGCCCAGGTTGATGAACCCTACTTTCCGGTTTCATGTTACAAGCATTCTCCCTACTTACGCAGGACGCGGTAAGGACTAAAGCCTAAGCCCAATACCCTCATATCCCTCTTTCATCTCTTTGGGGGGCTGCGGCTTTGGCATTTACGGTTGAGGACTTCGTTCGATGCGTCGGAGAGCTGAGCCAATGCTCGCGTCTGTCGCCTGAGGGCTACAACAGCCACTCCCCCGAAACCTAACAACTCAAACAGGTCTTAAACATCCTAATCCCCTAGCGCCCTAGAAATCCTGTGTCGCAAACCCTAGACAGAGCCTTTAGCCGACAATTGACAAGCCGATATTAAACTTCTGAGTGCGATGCCTCCGAAACCTACACACCTCGCAACCTTCGATGCGGCCGTATCTTGCGTGTAGTGCTCGAATGGGATGGCTCGTGCTTTTCAGGCTGAAGGGATCCAAAAACCACAAACAGGGTTCCGAGCTTGGAATGTAGCTCCATTCTCGGTCCTTTCGGCGGAACCCCAATCCCTGGATGCCCTCATGTGCCATCTCAATCGGAACCCTGCGTAGGACAACTCCCGCACCCCAGACCCCAAACCCGAAAGCCCCGAACCCTGAAACCTAAAGCCCCAGACCCAAGCCCCAAATCCTGAACCCCAAGCTCCGAACTCCACACTCACCTGCCTTCCCGGCCGTCTTCGCCGCCGCTGTGGCTGCGCGATGCTCGGGGCGCAAGGCAGAAGAAGTGAGCCCTGAGAATGCTCCCCGAGGATTTACATGGGTTTTGAGGTTTTCCCTTTCTTATCTTATTTGGGGGTTTCCGAAAATGGGGGACCCTAATATAGTGTCCTAAATAGTAGGATCCTTATTATAAGGACCCCCAATAAGGTACCCCTAATTTTCGGAAACTCCCATTTAGAGAAATTTAGGGAGAATACCAGTGCAACAAGGCTCAAAGTAGCCTGCGACCACTACTGAACGCCTCAATGTAGAACTTCAGTCATGCCAAAACTCCGTACCTGTTGGTGATTGGGATGAAGAATATGATGGTGGTGGCGCCGATGACGAGGTAGTCATCATGACAATGATGTGAATGATGGCGATTACAATGAGAATTCTCAAGAATAACTTGATGATCTATGACTATGCTGATTATGCTAATGACACTGCTGGCTGCTGATGACCATGCCGCTGCTGACTTCCATGTACCAAAAAACCTCAGCCCCACGACCTAAAAGTAAACCCCAAGCCCCACAAAACCCCTATACTGCAAAATCACGGATCTTCTTACCCCCAGCCTATAGCCGCGGTCAAGGCTGCTTTGGCTGCCACCCGCCCAGCCTCGTTCAAATCTCAGGCTCTGGCGTCCAAATAAGTACAGATTCAGGACCCAAAACCCAAAACCCTAAACCCTAATCCCTAAACCCTAATCCCTATAAACCCTAAACCCTAAACACTTAACCCTAAACCCTAAAACCCGACCTGGTCCTAAAAGTTAAAACCTTGGGGTCTAGAGACCCTGAACCTTCGGGCACAGACGTAGCTCCAGTGCGAACACCAACGGTTTTCGTGTTGCCACAAGCTGTCAGCACCCTGGATAACAACGCTGCCCTACATAGAAACGCTCCGCAAGTCAAGAGTTAATGACGCAAAAACAGCAATGAACCCTGGGTACTTGCAGGACCGGATTGTTTTGGCAAATCCAAGGTCTTTAATACATGAAAAGTTTTGAGGGATGTTATAGTATATCCGCATAAGGACCATGACGGGTAAGCTAGTTTACTTCTCCAGACCTCACCCTAAACCCGCAACCTTCAAACGTGTTCCAAGCGTCTTCATCCGCGATGTCAGGACCACCCTGGCCTGCGAGCTTCTTTCTCTGGCTCGCTTGCTAGCTCTCTCTCTCTCTCTTCTCTCTGTCTCTCTGTCTCTCTGTCTCTCTGTCTCTCTGTCTCTCTGTCTCTCTGTCTCTCTGTCTCTCTGTCTCTCTGTCTCTCTGTCTCTCTGTCTCTCTGTCTCTCTGTCTCTCTGTCTCGCTGTCTCTCTGTCTCTCTGTCTCTCTGTCTCTCTGTCTCTCTGTCTCTCTGTCTCTCTGTCTCTCTCTCTCTCTCGCTCTCTCGTCTCTATCTCTATTTTATCTCTTCTCTCTCGCTCTCTCATCTCTATCTCTATTTTATCTCTATCTCTATCTCTGGCTCTATCTCTATCTCCATCTCGATCTCCATCTCCATCTCGATCTCCATCTCTCGCTCTCTCTCTCTCTCTTGCCATGCACGCCACCTGATCCGTCTCGAGGCTGTCAGTGGCGTTCTTGGCAGTGGATACAAAAAATCTTTTTCATCAAGGAAGCAGTCATGACCAAATCGAGGCGTTTGTGCCTTTTGTGAAAAACAGAAGTTTGGGTCATCGCGTGCACTGCACTCGACTTGGGATCTATCACCTGCCCACCCTGCGGGCAAAACACATGGATGCCCTTCAACAACTCCAACACTGCATTGCCGTTGATGAGGCATGTCTGATTGTTCTCAGCAAGCGCTTTCAGGCACGTCGCAAGAACCAGGCTGTGCGCACCAAGGAAACAGCAGTTGAAGTGGGCCCCTCCTGCTCACAAGCGGAGCCGCCAAGTTTGGGCTGGGAACTCGTACAGGCATCCTATGTAATGACGCAAGAAGCCTTTTTAACAAGGAACCCTAGACCCTACATAAACTGAACACCAACACCTGGAGCTTAAAAAGCGCCTGAACCATAGATCCTACTCAGGTCCTACACGAAAAACTAGACAATTTCACGACAAGCCCAACTAACGAAGGAAAATGCCTTGAGGGTCCGTCTGTAACTGGTACATATTTTCACATGCCTTCATCAACAGGGAGCTACGCCCGAGACCCAAAAGCAGGCTAAACCTTAACCCGAAACCCTAGCCCTAAACCCTCAAGCCCTAAGCCCTTCAACCCTATTTGGTTTCCGAAAATTAGGGGTACCTTATTTGGAGGTCCTTATAATAAGGATTTTACTATTTAGGGTTTTTCTTAGGGTCCCCCATTTTCGGAAACTCCTACATAAACCCCAACTGATCTTTCCCGAAGATCTCACGCCTGCTGCCAGCAGCCTCTCTGCTATGACCTCGCCGGCCTCAGGTTCGGAACACATGCCCCTTGACTGACTTTCCTGGATCCACTACGTCTCCACGCCCAAGCTGGAAAGACATGAAAAACCCTAAACCCTAAACCCTAAACTCTACGTAAACCTGAAGGTTCACCTCCGTTGCAGTCCCAATGTGCCTATTGCTAGACGAAGGTCGACAGGGCTTGGCGTGCTAAACCGGTGCTACTAGGCGTCACAGCAGACCTCAAATCTTTTGAGCGGTCTCGGGCATCACATATCACGAGCACTGCTGCCAAAGGCCACCGATTGACACATGGTGCTATCGCATGCATATGACATGCGCCATGTGTCTCCTTTTTCATGATGGAAAGATCTAGGAGTGAATGACAGCTATTCCGGCTGAATCACGAAACGAATCATGCAGCGAATAGCTTAAAAGACTGCGAGTGCGGCCCTAAACTGAAACAGCTCGCTTGGAGGCTATGAAGCTCACAAGGAGACGATTCGAATAACGCCAGCAGACCTCCATTAGGGTTTAGGGTTTAGGCTTCAGGGTTCATGATTCGGCAACCGCTTGAAAGGTGTCGGTATATGCAAGCTCTAGACGCAAACGGGATGACACTGACAATGGGCAGTATAAGAATGCTCCCGCTCCTTCCCGAAACAACGATATCTCTTATCTTTTAGGGTTTAGGGTTTATAGGGTTTAGGGTATCACCATGGACGGGATGGCGTAAACCCCCGAGCACACGAATCGCAAACCCTTTCCCCAGGAAAGCCTGGACGCCAAACGGCTCAAATACCGCTGTCTGTTGCCTAGGCTACTGCAGAACACTCTTATACACTTATGCAACAGTATATACGTCTTTCTTAACCCATATCAGAAACAAACAGCACCGTAACACGCAAAAACACCAACGAAGAAAAACGACCCCATGTCGAAATCCTGTAATGCGGAACCCTTCTGTTGTAGCGCGTGCAAGCTGAGTGACCATGGACGCAGCGCTGTCCACGATGGCCTGTTGGCATCCACAGAGCCCAGTAATTATCTGTTAGTGGTGTCTCCAAAAACAACGCACGAAACCGAATTAGCCTGCAACATATGTTGTCATACATGGGGGATCCCAGACTAGTCGGAAACACAACTGCTAGTGCTAAACTGACCAATTCGGCGTTAGGGGTTTCAATGCCTGCAATGCTGATACGTAATGCTATAAGATCTGACATGAGGCCTACAAACTTGAGTCAACAAGACTTGAATGATTGACTCGCCTGGCAAGAACTGAACTGGGTGATTTGAGGTGAGGAGTATATACTGCAGAATGCTTTCGGAGGAATTCTGGTAGGGTCCCTTAAAAGCTGAACCGAACATGAGAAAATCCAGACACCCAAATCCCGATTCAACCACTATACACCAAGTGGAACCGTCGAAATAGTTGCACAGAGCCTCGGCGGATGCTCCATGTGTGCTTGCCGCCTGTTGACGACGGTGGGATCCCTTAAGGGATCCTTTCAGGGCACCCGTAGGGTTTCTACAATAGGGTCCCTTTAAGGGTACTGTAGGGTTGTATAACATGAAGATGAGGGCTGCATGTCTTTGGGCTCCAGAGTGCGTGCTTCGGGTTCCAACTTTTGTTTGCTTTTGTTTTGGGCGAGGACGTTTTGCATGGAGGCCGAAATAATCAGGATGAAATTTGGCAGGTTCTGTGCTGCTCCGATCAGATAGAAGGGCTTACGTCGAAAGGTGATGGCGGAGGCCTCTATTTTTAAGTGTTCTCTGGCTGTCTTGCAGCTTAAACCAAACCCTGAACCCCGGTTTGAAGCACCAGAACTGCAAAACTGCGAGGTCTACGTAAACCCTAGTCCCCAAAGTCCTAAAAAGCTCCAAAACCCCAGCAAACTAAACCAGTGACTTAAATCTCTAATTCCCCAACCCTCAAACCTGAACTTAGGACCTGAGACTTGGCTGTAAATAAACTCTTAAAGCTGCTGCCGGATTCAAGCGAAGGCAACATCCTATATCCTACAACTCAAGTTCCTAAACTCTCAAACCCTAAACCCTCCAGCATCAGTCTCGTCACTCTTAAAGCCCTTACTCCTCTTCGTAGCTACACACTATAATATGGCCTACATGGGAGTTTCCGAAAATTAGGGGTACCCTATTTTGGGGTCCTTATGTGTATATGTGTGTATATATGTGTGTGTATATATGTTGAGGATCCTAATATTTAGTAGGCTACTATATCACGGTCCCCTATTTTCGTAAACTTCCATATTGCCTACATGAAGTGCCCTGCGAGACCGGGCGGTGGCACATCCGCGCCTTGGCCGCAGCCCTGCCAGCGGTTTCGGCGACCTGTTCAGTTTTGGGTTTAGGGTTTAGGGTTCAAGGGCGGGGCTTGGTCTTTCTTCCTGCCATGTTAGCATACATACACATACATGCATACACACATAGATACATATTTACACATATACATACGTACATACATAATTACATACATACACATACATACACATACATATATATATATATACCTACATGCCTACATACCTACAGACCTACCTACATACCTACGTACATACATACATACCTACATACCTGCATACCTATATACATACCTGCATACCTGCATCCATACATCCATACACCTATACATGCATGCATGCATGCATGCATACATACATACATACATCCTCAAACTTTTTTGGATGTTGCTACCTTTACATTACGACTGCTTTTCTGCATGGCTGTAGTATGGTTGAGAAGCCATGGGTTGCGGAGGTCGTGGGTTCCGGAACTCTGTCGGGGTTGGAGGGGTTGCCTCAGCCCTAAACAACGACTACCTAGAGTAAGTTAGTATCATTGAAAGGTATTTGTTGGGCTTCACTGCCTTGTCTTAAAGGGTTATTAAGGGGTCCTTATCTTGGTTCCTCTAGGTGCATGCTAAGCCGCCGTCGATGGGATGAGCTAAACCCTAGCCCTAAACTCCAAAGAGGTGTTGAGGCCGAGCGGGATGTTGCAGGATTTTCGGCCTGAAGTTGTGCCCCAAAAGAACATAAACACAAGGATCCTACAGGTTCCAACTTTGCCGTCTGAAGGCCCATTCAAGTTTCAACGGAACATCCAGCAACCTTCTTTGAAATTACAGAGCATTCTGCTCGGCACCTTCACGAGCTTCTCGCCACTCGCGGCTGCAGCCGCGGCAGCTGCGCGGCCGGCGGCTGCAGCGGCGGCACGGATTGCCTTCCTTCGGCTCACCGCATGCTGTTCACGACTTCCATAAGGGGCTATCAAGAGGTTTGCAAGAATATCCTTGCCAGCAGTTTGACTGACTTGTGAGGTCCGGAAAACCCTAAGTAAAATTCCAAACCTCCATGCCCAGGCCTAGACCTCTAAAGCCCCAAAACTCCTACACCCCTGAGCCTAAGCCCTACCTGCAGCCGAAAAGACCTACCTTTTTAAGGAACTATATATAGAAACCATAATAAGGAGCCCTAAAAAGGTAGGTCTTTTCGGCTACAGGTACAACCTCTGTCTGAGCTGCTGGCTGCCCCGGGTTTGGCTACCCCAGTAACTAGACCTAGGGTTCCTTTAAAGGGTTCCTTAAACGGATCTATACAAGGGTTCCTTAAAGGGATCTACCTAGAGTCTCCATTGTAGTTCCTTTTTTTGGTTTAACCAAATATATAATAAGGATCCTATCAGGTAACCCCAAAAAGGAACTACAATGGAGACTATAGGTAGACCCTCATCCCCCCAAGGCCCTGAACCCCTAAACCCTTTATAGAGCCGTTTAAAGGGACAATCATCGCACCCTGTTAAGGAACCCCCAAGCCCCCCAAAACAGGGTTTCACCTTACCCCAGTACGGAACTACTCACCAGCGGTCGTGCGCTTCTGTTCCTCGCCTTCGAGGTGTAAAGGCGGGAGCCGAAACAACACGGAATCACCCTAAACCCTAAACCTTAAAACCCTAAACCCCTAAATCCTAAACCCCTAAACCCCCTAAACCCCTAAACCCCCTAAACCCCCTAAACCCCTAAACCCCCTAAACCCCTAAACCCTAAACCTTAAACCGGAAACAACACGGAATCAGTGTCAGCTGGAGCGGACCTAGCCGCAGCAAACTACTCCTTCAAGGATATGGCTTCAGGTCTCTGAGTGGACCCTAAACCGTACAACCCCAACTCTAGACCCTCCGAGTGTATAAATGGTTTAGGTTCAGGGTTTAGGGCTTGCAGGGTTTAGGCCTTCCCTGAGCCATTGCTTCAGAGGGAGGTCCAATTTGAGATTGAGCTTGTAGGCCACCAATCGCGCCAACTCGTCACAAGCACGGCGCATTGGTGGCACTTGGAAATCCGCTTCGCGCCTTTTCAGCATCAGCTTGCGTAGCAGAGGGCCAGCATCTGCACTCAGCTGAATGCGAGGCGTCGGGAACCAAATGCCCCCAAGTTGTGGGACGGGGTAGTTGCGCAAGCACTCCCAAGGGCGCTTGTTGTTGACGCGAGCTTGGATGCAAAAGTAATTGGCTTTAATGTAGTCCGACATCTTGCCGGAGCTACTCTTCAGCCCTGCCTCGGAAAGAAGTCTCGCAAGCACCCGCCGAACAACGATCATGGGGAATTTCTTCGGGGTGTCGTAGCACACATACGCGCCCTCGATGAGGCGGTATGCGTGCAGCACCTTGGCTTTGCGCTCATTTAGAGGCGTCAGCCAGGCTGCCAGCTGTGCCCTTTCGGCATGGCTGCAACCCAATCCCCGGATTTCTTGAGTGCTGGCCCCCAGCATAAACGTCAGGAAATCAGGAGACTGGTTGTTTCCAGCGCGCTCAAGCTCCTCACTCAAGATAGTCTTCACGTCCTCTTTGACTCCTGCCAGCTCGGCGTCACCTGTCAAAGCGTGAGACATGGACGCACGATGGGAGGGAATAACTTAATGTTTCAAGTTGCATGGTGAAACGGTCCAGCCTTGGCCGTCAGGCGTGCCTTCCAGGAAAGCAACCAGGTCCGGATCCGAGGATGCGTGAAGGCTATCGAAGTCATAATCCCCGCCGGAGAGCCCAAGGCACCCTGGCGCCTTCTCGCGAGTCCCCTTCCCGGCACAGATAACTGTATTGTTGGGCACGTAAGAGACCCAGGACGGCAAAGGTTTTGCCTCCCATACCTCACGCCACAAGTACGCGGAAATCTTCTTTAGGGTTT
Organism: Symbiodinium sp. clade A Y106; assembly: GCA_003297005.1. Classification (NCBI taxonomy): domain Eukaryota; class Dinophyceae; order Suessiales; family Symbiodiniaceae; genus Symbiodinium; species Symbiodinium sp. clade A. Next base: position 25,579 of record BGNK01004946.1, on the reverse strand, counting down.
ATAGGGTTGAGGGCTTCTAGGGTTTAGGGTTCAGAGTTCAGGGCTTAGGTTTAGGGGGCCACTGCTTGGGCCCCGGGCTCTTTCGCCATGCCTGCGGCCTTGCCAGCGCGCCGAGCGCTGAGGGCAGCCTCCAAGGCTTGTATGGCTGTGCAGCTCGACAATGAAATCTCCGGATCAGAGTGCGCATGCGTGAGGGAGAGGAGGGGTTTAAGGTTTAGAGTTTTTTTTACCTCTGCGACACCATGTTCGTGATGCATCACAATCTCTGGGCTGGGCATTTATGGTGCAAGGTGGCCCGCACTCAAACCACATATGGCTTAGGCTTATAAGGGTTTATAGGGGTAAGACTTCCAAGACACCTTCAATGTAAGCCCCTGATGCTATTGATTGAGGGGGGCGTAGTAAGTCGGTGTCTCGGTGTCTATGTTCAACTATTAAATGGAGGGCCGAAGGCTTTTAAGGCTAGCGCTGATTTTTCCTTTAGTTAGAGATTAGGGTGTAGGACTTCTTTGGGGTCTGAAGTGGTTTAGGGGTTCAGGGTTGAGGTATTGGTTCGACATGGCTTGGCAAGGTCCGCAATGAGGTTCAGCGGCACAGCAGAGGGGATATGAGTGAACATGGCCAGCACAAGGGTTTCCGGCAGACCCAAAATCCTGAAATCCTGCGCACCCAATAATCCTACACCCTAAACCCTAAACCCCAAAACCCTAAACCCTAAAAAACCCTTAACCCTAAACCCTAAACCCCAAAAAGCCTACACCCTGAACCCCAGCCGCCTGCACCCGAAACCCCGAGCTTTGAACAATGGGTTGGAGATCTAAGAACTTTCTCGCACTCATCTACCTATAGTTTCCATTGTAGTTCCCTTTTTTTGGTTTAACCAAATATATAATTAGGATCCTATAAGGTATCCCCAAAAAGGAACTAGAATGGAGACTATAGGTACCTTATACTTCTGTAGACTGGCTTTAGGATCCTAAAGACCTCAAAGAGCAGCTTTAGTGACTTTAGGTATCCTAATTACCCTTTAGGATTTAGGGTTTAGGGTTACCCTTAACCTTGAAACCTGTTTAAACACCTCAAGAAGCAGCTGTATTGATTGATTTTAAACCTCACAGTAGGCATAAGTTGTATGCTTTCCAGTCCTCCTATCTTTGACGATTATTTAAAATGTCACAGTCACTATCCCCAAACACCGGAAAGCCTAATCCAATGCCACGAGATGGCTTCATCTCGAATGTGGGATGAAAGTAGGTGCGGAATTCTGAGTAGGAGTCATCATCCTATCTTTCCGGTATCCTACCCAGCCTTGTCCCTCTTGGGCCCTTTACGATTAAGGATTATGTTGCAGCTTTCGGAATCGAACAGTTGTGAAGAATACGTAGACGAGTGCGACTGGAAACAGCAAGTTCCAAGTGACCGTCTTGATGACTTTGCTCCAATCTGTACATACAGATATTCGTGATGTCTTCCGCGCTTGAGCACATATAGGGAAGCCGCTGTGTCAAGCTCAGGGCATTGTAAGCCCTGCTCACCTTCGCCGTCCCATGGCCCCCAACTTTGCTACTCAACCATCGGTACATATCAAAGTGCCCATCGGCGTTGGTCTCTGCACACCGAGTACCATCAGGAACGACATGCCCAGTTCAGCGTAGTGTGCCCATGCGGTGGGAAGGGTCTTGAGTCTTGACGCGGAATCTCGGCTTGGATGAACATCGTGTCGCAACCTTGGCTGAAATCTCAAAGTCACCAAGCCTGAACGGCTTCAAAAAGATAGAACTGCTTACAGACCCCTACGACTGCAAAAAGTCTAAGGAACTCCGCCAGCTTACTCCCCGGAACCCGCATCTACAAAGACCGGAAACAAGAAATTTAGGGCCTAGGGTTTAGTATTTAGGGTTTTGGGAAAATCAAACCCCGACAAAAAGGTTGAAACAGCATATTCGAGCTAATTGAGTCCTGATCGACAGAGCAACAAAACCTAGCCCCCCCCCCCCCCCCAACCGTTCCCTTCCTTTCAATCTATCTTTCCTCACGCCTCCGCAATGCCCACCTACACACCCCACAGCCGACNGGTTTTATTTTTAGGGGTGTTGGGAAAAAAAAACCCCGAAAAAAAAGTTAAAACAACAATTTCGGGCAAATTGAGCCCCGATCGACAAAACAAAAAAACCCACCCCCCCCCCCCCCCCCAAGCGTTTTCCCTAAGTCTCATATATCTTGGGCCCCCGACCCGAAACCTCTAAACCCACAGCCCGAAGATGCAAGACAGCTACAGCCCGAAAGCCTAAACCGCGCACATCCCGCAAACCCGAAACGCTGCATTCCTAAAACCCAAACCCAGACCCTATGCTAAGCCCCGAACCCCAACACCTCAACCCTGAACCCTAATCGTAGGGTCTAAACTCTCTGAAGTCCTTTCGAATGGCCTCAGCAGAAGCTTTCTCTGGAGCACTTCGCAACATCTGCTCCTCAGCACCCAGTTAAGCTCATCGTTGGGGCCGCGCACTTTAGGGCTTTAGGGTTTAGGATGGTTTAGGGGTTTAGGGTATAGGGTTTAGGATGGTTTAGGGGTTTAGGGTGCAGGAGGGTTTATGGTCCAGGCTTTAGGGCTTTGGGGTTTAATTCCCTGGATCGTATAAAACCTTCTGGGCCTTCCCATTTTGACTTCCTTATCTAAGTCCTTAAAAGGGTATAGGGCTTCAGGGCATATGGCTTATCGAGTTTATAGCGCTTGGGGTTACGGCTCAGTAAAGTTTAAGGTCATGGACTTCAGGATTTATAGGGTTGAGCACGAGTTTTAGGGTCAAGGGCAGAGGATGGAGTTTTGGGTGGCTTGCAGGCAGGGCCACAAGGTTTTGAAAATGATAAAGGCCTTGCGGGCGCTTGATCTGAAGCCAAACCCGCAACGGCACACACTCACTTTTCACCGGCAATCCGCTCCGACCCCCCCCCCCANCCGCCCCCCCCCCCCAAGCTATTGGCTATAGCTCGCGGATGACAGCCCCATCGACAAAACTCCCTTAAGCCCTGAACTTTACCATAAACCTCACAGCCCGACCTTCAACGCTACAACCTTGTACTGTCCGACAATCTGACGTTTGAAACTGTGGCAAGGTTCGGCTGCAGCTCTACCAGCGATCTCTGCAGCCGCCGCAGCAGCTGCGTCCTTCAAACCACGCTGGTTAAGTTGGTGGAAGGAGCCTAGAGGTGGTGCTTTGTGCAGGGGCCTGATCTTGGGCTTTTGGGGTGTGTGAAAAGCTAGACGTATGGCTGTTACGTATGTCATTTGCGGGCTCTGGGGTTACGGATTTGGGTTTGGGAACCGTTGCAACCATTCTGGGGTCTACCCGGCTCTTCCACCACTGTGACGCAGCGAATGCAGCCCTGCCGGAATTAGGGTATAGGGCTTATAGCGTTTAGGAATGAGATTTGCTGTTAACCAAGGGGCCTGAATTATCTCCCAAGCTTATCAGGCCTACCATCATGAAAGCGCCTTCATCGTCCACTTAGAGCCAGGGGCGTTTGGGGAAAAACCTTTGCAATACCATTCCAAAGCCCCATGAATCGCTACTGAAGCCCACGCCCCTAAACCCGTAACTAAAATTAAAACCCATGCCCTAAACCCGAATATGCTGAGAATCGAAACCCGATATCCCTTAACCCAAGCCTCCTGGACCCGAACTCCGCAACCCCTGCAGAGCCTGCAAGTAAAAGCGCGACGTTTATCAACGACATGAAGACTGTAAGGCCCGAGGAAAGAGCCCTAAACCACAAAACCGAACAAATGGTAGACCCCTAACTGTAAGGCCCGAGGAAGAAAGCCCTAAACCACAAAAATGGTAGACCTTTAAAGCCCCGCCTTAAACCCCAAACCCTGAACTAGGGATCAGCCGACTAAGGCCCAGGCTGAATCCATGCCTGCTGCCTGGGCGAGCTGAAGTAATGCTTGGAGCTTCGGTTCCACAAGGGTTTCATACCTTAACCCTACGTAACCTACCTTTTTAAGGACTTATATAAGGAAATCATAATACGGAGCCTTATAAAAAGATAGGTTTCGTAGGGTCCAGGTAAAGGTTATTGTGGGATTCGAGGTTCTACATGTGGGTTTTCCAGTCTTTTGTGTCAGGGTTTGAGGGTCTAGTAGTTGGTGTTTAGGGCTTACTGCAGTGGCAACCCACATAGAGTCTCTAAGTAGTAGATCCCATACTATAAGGACCCCCAGTGGCCTACCTAACCCTGCCTGTATCATTACGAATATATGTCGGCGACGACGTGAAGGATGGCTTTAATTCTACTCGCTGCTAGCGTTTGTGCGGGCTTTGAGGTACTTGCTGTCGCTTTTTGGTATGAACTGCTGGCCTCTTTTTAGCTGTACTTGAAGACGCTACTTCAAGTCACCTAGCGTTGAGTTTTCAAGATTCTGATGACAATGGCGATCAGTATCAATGGCAGCAGGAGCCCTAAGCCCTGCACCCTACAATCCTGCTGCAGAAAGCCTAAACCCAAACCCAAAACGCATATAGAACCATGAACATCCCTCCCAGAACCCTTACAGAATCCTGTTAGAACAGGCTTCGAAGGCTCATGGAACCCTTATCCTAAAGCCTAAAGCCTAAACCTCACCCTAAACCCTAAACCCAAGCCCTAAACCTCACCCTGAACATCCCTGGCCCTAAACCCTAAGCCCAAACCCTCAACCCGAAGACCCTCCCCAGGGCGCCGGCCAGGCCGGCCGAGGCAGCAGCCTGCGCAACTTCCTCCGGGTTCGCACCGACCTGGCTCGGCTTTTGGCGGGCTCCTTTAAAGGATCCTTTAAGGGTTCTATAGGGCTTCTTTGAGGGTTCTATAGGGGTTCCTGTCAGGATTCTATAGGGCTTCATTTAAGGGTTCTACCGGGCTTCCTTGAGGTCCATTCATTTAATTACAAGAGGTTCCCTATAATCAAAGAGTTGGCTATAAGGGTCCTCTGAAAAGGGTCTAGGTTTTGGAGTTGGAGGGTTTTTTTGGGGGTACTTCCGTCAGTTTGGAGTGCGGGGGTTCAGGCTCAAAGCTTTGCGTCTCTTTACAATCTTTCTGAGGCTTTCTGTTGCGTTATACCAAGCTTTCTGTGCGAGTTCTACAGGGAAACTGAAAGGATCCGAAAGAATCTTTGCTCCGAAAGTCGGCTCAAACGATGGCGCACCGGTGGACAAAGAGATTTGGAAAAAAAGAATCGTTGTGGGCCCCTCATGATGGGTGAGGGCCTGCTCTTGCCTGATCGGAAGCTGGAGATGTTTCTCAGGCGGCTGTGGCGCAAAGCTCGATCGCCGGCGGTGCTGCGCCAATAAGCAGCTGTGCGCTGATGCAATCCAAAGTGTGAATGGCACTATTAAATTAATCTAGAGGATGGGGCTTAAAGGTTGTCTACGGTTTAAAGAAGCTTCGGGAACTTCGCCTAATCTCGAAAGACCTCGGATCATGGTGACAAGGTTAATCACGCGTAAAAGCAACACTGTTTCAAAACGTGTTTTTTTGTGAATCTGTTTAGGTCTGCTTGGAACATGGCACAGACCCTGGGCCCCTGAACCTTAAAACCTTCAACTACGGACCCAAAGGGTCCAAGTAATGGTATAGTATATACTTTGGGGGTCAAAATAGCTACTATACAGGTACTTGGACCTTTAGGGGGCTTATGAAGGCCTTCTTGAAACCCTAGCTTCCGTGCTCGAAAGGGACCTGTGACTTGTCACGGAAGCATGTTGAATGAATGCCCTCGCAGTTGGATTCGATGACTCTACAGAAAACTCGAACATAGAACTCTGAACTAAACCCTTACTCGAAACTCGAAACCCTCACTCCTCACACTCCAAACCCTGAAACCCTCAACCCCGAACCCTAACTGCCCCAACTCCCTTTCCCCTCGTCGCCGGATCGCCTTGAGCATCGTTTCACCTCGGGAGAACCCGAAACCCTACACCTTCAACCCTGAATCCTACACCCTAAACCCTGAAGCTCAAACCCTAAACCCTAAACAAGAAGCCCGACACCGCTTGAGGCTCTCCAGGGATCAGGGTGTAGGGTTTTTGGAGTTTACGGTATACATACATACTTGCTTACTGACATACCCCAAACCCTAAGCCCTAAACCCTAAACCCTAGTATTTGGGGAGTTAGGCTTCATAAGGGCTCCTTCTCGAGATGCGTGGTGCTAGCGATCCTCCAGAGCGATTGTGTACCGCAAGATGACGTACAACAAGGGCTTAGGGGTTTAGAGTTTAGGGGTTTAAGGTTGTAATTGTAGCAGTGTGGTCATGAAGGAAGTTAGGGTTGTAACGACTTGGGGGCTTGGGTTAGGACTTGTTCTCAGGATTCAGGGCGTGGTGGTCGGGTTTAGGGTTTAAAGTCTAAGACTTCGGGCTCTGAACCCTACCTGTAGCCGAAAAGACCTACCCTTTTAATTTAGGGTTCTTTATTATGGTTTCATGTAGTTCCTTAAAAAGGTAGGTCTTTGCCGCTACAGGTAAACCCTACTTAGGGCTTGGGTTAGCGGCTAAAGTTTAATCTTCGGCTCCGGATTCGGGGGGGGGGGGGGGGGGNGCTACATCTCTCGTGGTGTGTGGGGTTACGTGATACTTTTTACTGTGCGCCGCCGGGGGGGGGGGGGGGGGGGGTGTTGACTTCAAGCCAGGGTTAGAGCCTCCATTTGGGAGTTTCCGAAAATAGGGGACCCTAATGTAGTACCCTAAATAGTAGGATCCTTATGACTTGTGTAAGGACCCCAAATAAGGTACCCCTAATTTTCGGAAACTCCTATTTGGTTTTTGGGTGTTTAGGGTTTATGGCTTAGGTTAGGGCTTTAAGGCGGTATATCAGATTATGACAGGGAATGTAAAGGGACGTCATGATGATTGGCTTACCCTAAAACGTAAACCCAAAATCGTTATTGGCTTCATTAGTTGTTCCTATCGGATAACTTGACAGCCTGAGCTGAACCAGGACTTTGCAATTTAACGCCAGGTGTAGTATAGGCGCCAAAACAAACAATTCGGCTTTGAGGTATGTCTTGCTACAGTCCCTAGCTCGAACGGGCCTGGACAATTAAGCTTCAGTGCAGGGTGGAGCTTCCTCCAGGTACTCCCAAACCCCCATTTAGAAGCTAAGCAGCAAATGTCACAAAACCTGACCAATACGTACTGAAGAGCCTCAAGCCATGTAAGAGACAGGGCTCCGATAATGTTGTTTGCAGAGGTCTGAGGTTCAAGGTTACGGGTTCAGGACTGCAGACTGTTTGAGAGTAACGGTTCGGTGGTGGTAGGGGAATGAGAGTTATGCCAAAATCTAGAACCACGGTTTAGGGTGTAGGGTGAAGATTACTTGTCGTGTCGAGAGAGATGTGCCATGTGGTAGTCACTGCCCTTGCAATCAAAGGCTGGGCTCAGGGCTTAGTTTTTTTTTGCAGGGTTTAGGGTTTAGGGTTGAGGGTTCAGGGTTTAGGTTAGGGTTGTCAGACCATGTCAGTACTTGCCCTAAACCCTGAAAGCTAAACGGTGTACTTACCGAAAGGCATGAAAGACAGGCTTCTCATATAGAGGCCTTAATAATTAGAATAGGGTTTCGGGGCCCGTTATACTATAAGTATAATAAGGAACCCCCAAAATAGTATTGGTAATTACTAAGGCCCCTATATTATAATATCCCTGTAGATCCCTCATAGTAACCCTTATATAGAGCCCCGTAAAGGACCCTAAGAATAGTCCCTGTAGATCCTTATAGTCAATAAACCGTTGGGAACCCGTCGAGCTGCCTGGAACAGATCGACCCCGAATTTTGCTATGAATTGTCAGGAAACTTAAGTGAGACTACTGTTACAGGGAGAGTAAGGGCACTACCATGGTAGGGAAGTTAGGGTTCAGGGTTCGATATCTTGACTACACTTTGTTTATGCGCTCCTCAAGACCTGGTTTTTTGTACCACAGGCTTGTCTTCTGCAACCGGATTCCCCGCATGAATCCTACGGCTGCGCTGGCAGCAGCGACTGGAGCCGCACGGACACGTACAGTGTTGAGAAACCGGAAGCCCTAACTAAGTCCCAAACCCAAAACCCCAAGCCCTGAACCGGAGCTCTAGCTATATGGGAGTTTCCGAACATATGGGACCCTAATATATAGTACCTTAAACAGCAGGATCCTTATCATAAGGACCCCCAAATAAGGTACCCCTAATTTTCGGAAACTCCCAAACCCTAAACTCTGTAGATTCCTTATAGGAACCCTTAAAGGAACCCTTATAGATCCCTTTAAAGGAGCCCTAATTTTCGGAAAGTCCCATATCTAAATCCGAAATAGCTCTGAATCCGAAACCCTTCGGACTCTCGCCCCGAACCCCTCAAACCTCCAAACCGCGGAAGGTTTAGGGGTTAGGGTTTAGGGTTTAGGGTTCAGGGTTTAGGGTTTGAAACTTACCTTTGTTTAGTAGGGAATGGAGGAATGGTAGTAATAGTAGTTATAATTGTACCCCATTCCTCCATTCCCTACTAACCACAGGTAAGGAAAAGGGCTGCTCTTGCTATTCAGACCTCTATCTTCCAAACTTCTTCAATGCACCGTGTTCAAAGAACAACATCGACAGCTGCCCTAGGCCACAACTCTGGCATGTTTGGGGGGACCCTTCCCTGAAAGGCTCTAAGATGTACAAGTACACTACTACTCTTGTACTAGTAGATGTGCTGCTACTATTTTACTGATGCGTGGGTCTGGGGAGCACACAGGGAACACCGTTTTCCAAGGTGCAGGAACATTTTTTGGGTGGGGGCGGGCAATAAAGCGGGTCAGACATTGAACCCTGAACAGCTTAATCCACCGAAAGCCCAGAGCCACACACCCGCTACCTGAACAGACTCACAACATCCCAAAACTCATCGTAGAACCAGTATCATTAGAACTCTGAACAGAACCCATTAAGAGAATCCTCTTCTCATTATTATTGTCCCCAAAAGAAACACCATCTCCTTAACCCCAGACCCTGCTGCATCAGTGGCCCCCCAGCATTCCGCAGCTGAGCAGTGAAGGTGGGTTTCGCATTCCGTTGCCGACATACATACAAACCAACAAGCATGCATACTATACTGTGCCAAGCTACTATGCACCTTAAACTTCTGGATCCCTGTGGAAAAACAGGGCCATTGTCAGATAAGACCGGTGCAGACGACCTAGATGTTCTTCATTGAATCATAGCAAAACCCTACCCCCGGAGGCCTAATTAAACCCTAAACCATAAATCCTGAGCCCTGGACTCTGAAACTCTTGGAGCCCGGAATCCAGCAATCGTCGAAGCACTACACTCACTACACACCTATACCGCCGTTATACAGCAAGTATCACACCTATCGTCGATACAGGACCCTTCTCAACACAATTTTGAACCCATAAATAGGAACATTTGTTACCCCTTTTCTTCTTGCTTTCTCCTCTCTCAACACCCCATACACTCAGTGACCAAAATGATCCTTCGTTCTCAGCAGCAGAGCTGGCAGGCGAAAAATTCAGACGAAGGTACTTCGAATTTCGGATCCCCAGGAAATGCTCCTACTTCACAGAGGATTGGAGTGGTTCTTCCAGAGGCTTTGTCCGCATGAGATTCCATGCTGCAACCTAAACAACAGAGTGAGACAAGAAAGCTCACTGGCATGCTCCTACTTCAGCCCCTTGAAGCTATGCTTTAGCTGTGAAAAAATGCTGCAGTTCTTTAGGCTTTCCGTAGATGCCCCATTCACAATGCCAGAACCCGTTAGTTTGCACTGTCCTCGGACAAACCTACGAACTCTCCGGAGGCCCTATTCTAAGGTTAGAAGTATGGGCCCCTAGTATGGGCCCTTAGCCCTTTGAAGGGACTTTAAAGGGTACAAATCGGGTATATTAGGTATATAAGGATCCCAGGCTTAAGGGCCCATACTAGGGGTGTTGGAGTGTTTTTAAGGGCCCAGCAGGCTCGAAGTATGCTTGAAGCTTTGGGTTTAAGGTGTGGGCATTGAGGTTTACCTGTAGCCTCAAACCCTACAAAATAGTAGCTTGCGACCCCTTAATCATACCCTAAGGCTCCATGTACCCATATAGTATATACTTAGGCCTTCAAGTACCTATATAGGGACCCCTTTAAGGCTTAAGTATCTAGGGTCTAAACGCTAAGACTGCAGTTTTCGGATCCATAGGTACGACTTTGGTATCCACAAGAAACCCAAAGTCCTGTATGCCTGAGAGAAAGCTTCTAAGTGCCCTACCTTAACCTACGATGATCAGGTCTCTTGCAGGCTTGGAATATGGGCACCAAATACAGAAAGTCTGGGGACCTCACAACAAGTTGAGTAACCGTGGGTTCAGGTCAGTACGTCAAGGACCGTAAAACCCTAAACCTTAAATCCTAAACACCTAAACCATCAACCCTAAAGCCCCAATACCTAAACTTATAAACCTGATTGCGGATCCAATTTCAGGAGGATCCCTACGTCTAGCGCAGGCCAGACGAGCGGAAGACGCAAGGTGGCCCGGACCCGATCCTATACTAGGGTTTAGGGGTTTAGGGTTTTGGGTTTTAGGGTTTAGGACCCTGAGCTCCCCCTAAACCTTGGCCCTAAACCCTGAACCCGACACCATCTCCTAATTCAAGAGCGATTTGGGTTGAGGTTATATAGGGTTTTATGTGGCAGGGCTTCGGGGTATGGGGTTTGGGATTTTAGGGATTTAGAATTTAGGGTTGTCGTGTTAGGTGTTTTGGGGCAGGCTCTCACACTGCCGCTCCCCGGCTTTTCCAACACACCTCATTCCATTAACAGTCTCGAAACCATCTTCGGCGCCCTATACTAGTTCAAAGGGTGCGCTCCTGATTAAGTTATGTGGTGGGAAGAGCTGGGTAAAGATTAGAGCTGCAATTCCCAGTTTAAAGGCCATTCAAGCAGGGGGCTTGCTAATCATCGGCGGGGTCTCAGGGTTTGGGGTCTAGGTCGACCCAAGCAGTAAGGTACAAGTTAGGGATACTATGCACTGAATGGCGAACACCTTTAAAGATCCTCCCCCCCACCGCGAGCCGCGCCACTCAAGCTCTTCCTGCCTAAACTCTTGTCCTAAGGGTGTTCAAAGTGCCGTATAGAATTACAAAATGGATCTATAGGGTGTCGATGAAACCCTAAACCCTAAAGGGTGTCGGTTTTTTTGGCTACGGGCGGCAACCGGAAAATAAAAAGAAAGAACGATGCCAAGTCGGAACCTAGAGCCTAGGCCAGATTGAGCCCTCAACCGCCTGAGCCTGCAATCCCCATTTAGGGTTTACCTTAACCTACCGAAACCTAATTGAAGGGTCCCTGTAAATTCCATATTAGGGTTTATACTAAGAGCCTGCAAAATAGCAGGGTTTGGTAGGTTAAGGTAGGGTACCTAGACGCTAAAACCTTAATCCCCGAACCTGTTGCGCATAGGTTGTCAACAAAACAACAACTGCATCTTCCTGGATTACGTTGAATGATCCGGGCGTCTCCTGCATTAGAATAGGGTTCCTTTAAAGGGGTCTATAAGGGTTACTATAAGGGATACGATAAGGGTTAGGGGCCTTAATAATTAGAATAGGGTTTGGGGGTATATTCAACTATAATTAGAATAAGGAACCCCCAAAATAGCCTGCATCTCACGTCTTCTGATCTCCCTTTGGAGAAGCAAAATTCCCTAAGGCTCCAGTTGCCTAAATGATGGGTCACCGAGTTAGAAATTAAGATATCATGGTTCGTAACCTACCTATAGTCTCCATTTTAGTTCCTTTTGGGGGTTACCTTATAAGATCCTACTTATATATTTGGTTAAACCAAAAAAAGGAACTACAATGGAGACTATAGGTACTGTTTAAGTAACTGCATGGAGCCCTAGGAACTGTTTGTGCCTCTCAAGACCTACCTGACCTCTCAATGGGCGTTTGAGTGGGATTCTAAGTAACCAGGGAGAAAAAAGTATAGACTTGTACTTCATAATGGTTCCTGTAAGACAAAAAGTACTAAAGTAGGGTTACTCCAAAGCCAAGTTCAACTATCTGTAGTCACAAAGACAGAGGCCTAGCGGATGCTGCCCTGAATTATTTCTAAGGGCCCCGCCCAAAACAGCCTTGATCATTCATCCGAGCTCAAGAAGATAGAGCGAGTGTACACCCAACCCCAACCACAAGGAATTCTGCAGCATGAACTCTACTCCAGATCCCCGACAAGCATGCCCCCCAGTTCTGAAGGACCTGAAGATCAGGATCCTTGTTCCATGCCTAACTATAGGGGAGGTGGAGACCTTAAACCCGTACAACAAACAAATTCCAACAGAGCACACATTAATTCCATCCCGAACTTTGAAATTGACGTAAACCCGGAGCCACAAACCATGAAGCTGGACGCTTCTAACAACGACCCCTGTAGTTGATTTTTCTGAATTCTGCATGCCTGTTAAGGCTGTCGATGATACAACACCATGAAACCTACACCCTGAGCCAATCCTACACTGGTCCAAAACCCATAGTAAGCAACAAAAACGAAACCCTCTACCTACTTTCACGCCTTACTTTCACGCTAAAACACACAATCTGTGGGCGACCATCGCCGCCACACAAATACTGCTACTCCTCCTGCCCCTCCTCCCAGGCTACTGTACTACTGCTGCTATTGGTGAGGCCAGTGGCGGAATGCGGCAAAACGGAATCCGAAGATTTCCGCGCTGCATAGTCCTACTCCTTCGAGAGCCCCGCAGAGGGGCATGAACCTACCAGGAATCTTTTCACGGGACCGAAGCGAAGCATTAACAGCTGAAGGCTGAGGGCTGCGGGCTTGAGCCCAGCCAGTCGCCAAATAGGACTAATCCGACGTCGAGATACACAAAATAGAAGCTTGCTTTGGGGGTACTGTAGCATAATTGCATGTGTTCTACAGGTGGATATCATTACTAACAAATCGGGCCACGTAGTGGCTTACAGTGCTAAAATATGACACTGCCCAGGGCCAGGGCGCACTGATGTTCGGATCCGTTATGCCCATAAACCAACACCCCAGTTGGATTATGCTCTATACCCTAGACCCTACTCCCTAACCCCGAATATTTGGAAGTGCTGCCGTACCAAAAATGCTATAGCAAGAAAGGCTGCAAAACCGAGCCAAGTCGCATGACCATCACGAAAAAATCAAACCATCCATATCAGTTCTGTTGATTTCTTAACAGTCAGGGTTTTTTAAGGGCCTGTAAGGGGATATAGCTACCGATTATACAGATTTCTACATTACTCCGCGAAGTATGGACTCTGGCTGGGGGATTAGTGCATCGGCCCATGGACCTAGGTCATGGTTTAGGGCCTACCTATAGTCTCCATTGTAGTTCCTTTTTGGGGTTACCTTATAGGATCCTACTTATATATTTGGTTAAACCAAAAAAAGGAACTACAATGGAGACTATAGGTAGGCTTCACGGTTCAGGGCTTGGGGTTCAGGGTTCAGGGCTTAAGGCTTGGGGTTTAGGGTTCAGGATTTAGGGTTTAGGGCTTGAGGGCTCCGGGCAAAGACAACACATGTCCGCAGCCCGTCCCTGCAACGAAGTCAAGATCCGTTTTGACAACCGCGGTCATAGTTTGTCATACAAAGAGTCAGCGTTAACGCAGTATTGATCAGAGTGATGGTACTGCTTCTACCACTAGTCTTACAGAAATACAGTAATAAGTAGTACTATTTGCTACTCCTCTAGTGCCATTGCCAGGCTCGAAGTGTCTCAATATGAAGAGTCGTCATGCATTGGTATAATGCCGGGCATGGGAATTGATTCCCAGTTCTTTACATCAATGTGACAACCCTAAACCCTAAACCCTAAACTATGTGGTCCTGAGCAGAAGACTGCCGAAGGAGTCTGCCACAGGGGCAGGAATCGATTTCATCCTTGAAGCATCAAGCTGGACTCAGTGCTTCTGCTTCTGGCAATGGAGCATCGCCTGTGTTGAGCGGATCTACATTGGGGTTCCTTTCCGGGTTTCCGGTTGCTAAGAAGACCATGAATAACGAGGTTTGCAGTAGGGTTTAGAGTCACACATACTGCGGATCTCTGAAAGGGAACCCAGTTAGGAAGATACGTGGCGCACGGCCGTGCTTTGTACTACAAGTAGTTGGCAAGTAGTACTGTGTAAGGATGATCATGATTATGTCCCAGCTTATGGCTGCAGGTCGCTTCTCATGAACGAGAGCCCGGGGGAACTCAGGATCCAAACCTGGATCTTGTTCGGAGATAACAGATCGATACAAAAATAGAGGCTCCTCCATCGACGACCTGGATGTGTCAAACATTCGGGAATGCTGCTGTCTTGTCCAAACATGGAGGGTCTTCACAATGAGAAAAAGGCCTTTTGGGGCCATTCTCGAATGAAGACATGTAAAGGCTTCAACAGCCGCACTCAGTTTACTAGTTGTTCAGACCCTGCACATAAAGTTAACACAGAAACTTCCTAGACACTGCATTCTGCACCACCCATAAACCCTAAACCACAAGCCCCTAACCCTGAACCCAAGGGCTGAAGCAAGAAACTTTTCACCTCTACTTGGAGGGCCAGGGCACTTAGTAAGTCGTTTATGAGGTACTTGTAACTCTACGTATAACCTACTTACTAAGTCCCCTGCCCCTCCAAGTAACTTCGACATCGGCTTGGGGCTTAGGCAGGCTCGACACCCTTAGCACTTAGTCCTCAAAAAGCACCCTAAAACCTTGACTAAGGCTATTGCTGGGGAAACCCAGATGCCCTAAGCCCTAATGCCGAAAGCCCTACACATAAGCTTCATAGTGACCCTCTATAGAACACTTTCAGCGCAGGCCAGAACATTGCCGAAAGAGATTCCTAATAGAGGGGCCTCAATAATTAGGATAGGGTTGCTTTTAAGGGCTGAAAAATAAGGGTCCCTTTAAGGGTTCCATAAGGGATCTATATAGGAGCCTTATGAGTTAGGATAAGGGTTTGGTGGGATATTCTAGCATAACGATAATCAGGAGCACCTTCTGGGGGGGTTTTATAGTATACATATACTATAATGATAAATAAGGAGCCCCAAGAGAGTAGAGGTAATTACTTCCTTAACCCTACGTAACCTACCTTTTGAAGGACTTATTATATAAAGGAAATCATCATAAGGAGCCCTAAAAAGGTAGGTTCCCTAGGGTCCAGGTAGGGGCCCCTATATTACGAGGCTGCCTGAGCGAGCGGCCCCAAACGGCCGAGAAAGGCATAGGGGCAAAGGATGGCAACCATTCAGAGACTACTAGGGTTTAGGGGTTTAGGGTTTAGGGGTTTAGGGTTTAGGGGTTTAGGGGTTTAGGGGTTTAGGGTTTAGGGGTTTAGGGTTTAGGGGTTTAGGGTTTAGGGGTTTAGGGGTTTAGGGGTTTAGGGTTTAGGGGTTTAGGGTTTAGGGGTTTAGGGTTTAGGGGTTTAGGGGTTTAGGGGTTTAGGAGTTTAGGGGTTTAGGGGTTTAGGGCTTAGGGTCTCCATTGTAGTTCTTGTTTTTCGGTTGAGCCAACTTTATATGCAGGATCCTAGAAGGTAACCCAAAAAAGGAACTACACTGGAGACTAAAGGTAGTACTTGGTGCCTGAAGCCCTCCAGCTAGGGTGCTGAGTTTTTATGGCCCAGATCCCAAACCCTAAACCCTCGAACCCCTAATCTCCAAACACCAAAGCCATAAACCCGGACCCTACAGCCCTCACGGTTTAGGGTTTAGGGTTTAGAGCACATGTCCCAGATGGGCCATAATCGTCGACGATGTCATCGGCAGTCCACTCGTGTCCGTATCGACCCTCACCTGTAGTGCAGGGTACCGAAGGCTGAAGGGGTCTAGGCTTTAGGGTTTTAGGGATTTGGGGTTGAGGGTTTAGGGTTTTAGGGTTTGGGGTTTAGAGTCTAGAGTTCAGGGCTTCAGGGTTTTAGGCTTCACGGTATAGGCAACGAACGACTTATATGGGAGTTTCCGAAAATCGGGGTACCTTATTTGGGGGTCCTTATAATAAGAATCCTACTATTTAGGGTGCTATATTAGGGTCTAGGGTCCCCTATTTTCGGAAACCCCCATATAAGGGAATCGAACTAAGGAGCATCAAATTAGACCTTAACCCTACGTAACCTACCTTTTTAAGGAGGAAATCATAACAAGGAGCCCTAAAAGGTAGGTTCCGTAGGGTCCAGGTACACTAAACCCAAACTTGTGAAGCTTGATACCACGGACGACTCAAGCTTTAAGCTGCGAGCTAAGTCCCCGGGCCTTGCTAGAAGAACCTTTAATTCAAAGTCTCGCCGAGCTAAAGTATGAGGACGGAACCGGTTTGTCTGCACTGAGAACTAGAATGACACCGCGATGCGACGTCTGACAAGAAATGAGCGATTCGGGGCACAAAGAAGCTTGACATGACAGTCAACGATGTGGCCCTGCATTAGGGCTTAAGGCTTAGGGTGAAGTCTTCATCAAGCCAGAATTGGGAATGTCGGTCACCAACTGCCAGTGCTGGATCGCCTGTCTCAAGCTGACAAGTGTGCTCCCAAGTAGTGATGGGCAGTACAGAGTTTAGTTGCGTTTAGGGTAAAGCCTAGCATAGAGCATAACCTACCTTTGGTTAGTAGGGAATGCAAGAATGGTAGTAATAGTGGTTATAATTCTACCCCATTCCTCCATTCCCTCCTAACCAAAGGTAAGATAAGTACTAGGGCTCTGCATCGGGGGTCGCTTCTTCGGTAGCTTCGCTTTGAAACTTCACCGAGAAGCCTAAAATAGGGAGGTTCTGACAACAAGGGGTTTAGGGGGTTTGGGTTTAGGGTTTAGGCTTTAGGGTTTAGGGTTTGAGGGGGGGTCCTTATAATAAGGATCCTACTATTTCAGGTACTATATTAGGGTCCCCTATGTTCGGAAACTCCCATGTCAGAGTTCACTCCTGGAGTTCCCAGCTTGCGCTTGACTCCCTCGCCGGGAAGGTTTAGGGCTTATAGGGGCAGGATCTCAAGCAGAGTTCATCGGACGGCCATTGATCACTAAGGAGGGGCTTTTAATTTAGGGTTCAACAAAGCCAACCCAGAAGCCTTGCTCCTTGATCTGCGACTAGAAACCCAGAATCTTATAGACCGATTCCGAACACTCCAGACATCAAGGCATACAACAAACATGCAAATAGAACCCGGCATCCTACACCCGAACCCCTCCGTTTTTTCCACAAATTGCACACCCTTTCCACCTAAGTCCTACCTACACCCGAGCCCCCCAACATGTTCATCCCGAGCAGCCGTCGTCGAAGTCAACCGCTTCACCCAGGAGCCACGCCAACTGTGCAGCAGTCATGTGGGCTGGAAGTCGGAAGCCTGCAGCCACAAGATTCCGGTACAGTACATACAGGGGCCTGAAACATTAGAAGAGGGTTCTGGGGTACATTCTAGTATAGTTGTACGGGAACGAGAAGGAGACAATATTCGCAATTATCCCGACCTCTACATCACACATCACGCATTGGATTTGAGGTCTTAGTCTAGAGCTTATACACGTTAGAGTTTGGAGGGTTCATCATGACGAAACGGCTACACCTAACATACTATACCGTAGTTATGGAGGGATTGCAGAGAACCAGTACAGGCATTCCATGCTAAACCTCGGGGTATCCTTACACGCCAGACAGAGCCAACACATATGGGCTGCTAATTAGTGTTTTGGCAACTGTTTCGCATTGATACAATATACCCCCCCGCCCTGGTGCCTGTCTCGAAGTTGACGCTGCCGCTTTCCGGGTCCTGCTCCAACTGCTCCTCTGTGTCAATGGGCTCCTTCGCTCGGTTCAGGGACAGAAGGGTTCAGGGGTTCAGGGTTTAGAGGTAAGGGTTTAGAAGTTTAGAGTTCGAACTTTACGGTTCAGAGTGTAGGGTTTAGAAGTTTCGAGTTCATCATTTGGGGCTTGTGGAGTTTGGGGTTGGGGGTTGCAGGGCTTGGGGAGGGTTTGGGCTTTGAGCTTGAGGGTGTAGGGCTTAGGGGTCACGCAGGTGCTATCGGTTCGAGGGCTGTACTCGGGTATTCTTGGTGTCTCATATATATATATATACATACATACATACATATATATATATAGATATATAATATAGGGCTTGACATTGTAGGACTTTCATCGGGCTTATCGGGATTTCCCACGGACTTACTCGGGCGTAGAAGGGCGTTTAGAACGTATCAGGGGTTTGTTTTCGCATTTCGTAAGCCTTTTTGGAGCGGTTTACAAAAGAGTTTCGTAAGGGGTTTAGGGTTTAGGGTTTAAGTTTAGGTTTCACAAACAACGTATCGGGTCATGAAGTCTGGTGTTCAGGGCTGACGATGTGGGGTCTTAGGTCGGACAGGCATGCCCTAAACCCTACTTGAAGGGGTCGGTGGACTTCCTAAGTACTCATTTTACAGAATTCTAAATACCACAACCCCAAGTAGGATCCCTTTTCGGGTCCTTATAACTCTGCCACGAACTCCCACCCCCTAAACCCGAAACCTGTATATAAAGGGCTACAAACCCTGCCTGTGCCATAAGGCCCTATAAACTCTCAACCCCTATGAATACCCTGAACCCAACATCGATTGATGTTGGCTTTCCATGAATTGAGCATTAGGCCATCAGCCACGAACTCCAACTCCCTAAACCCTCAACACTTTATATAAAGGGCATATACCCTGGGCCCTAAACCGCCACAAATACCCTGAACCCAACATCGATTGATGTTGGCTTTCTTGTCTCGCCGACTCCGCTGGGGCATCCTCTTGGGTGGTCTTATGGCCCAGGTTTGGGGTGTACCTGCAGTCTCCGTTGTAATTTATTTCTTTTTTGGGTTGAACATCCTATACGGTAACCCAGAAAAGGAATCACTTTGGAGACGATAGGTTGGTTTACAGTTTCGGGTTTAGGGCTTAACGCTCCAGGTGAGACTGAATAGAACCGAACATCAAGCCACACAAACGCCCACAAACTTCCCATATGCCAACCCTTAAACGCCTACATCCAACCCCCATATCCTAAACCCAAGCATCTTGCTGACAGCCCCGGCCCGGCACCCACAAACCCTAAACCTTAAAGCCTAAACTCAAGAACCCTAAAGCCCTAAACCCTAAACCCCTAAAACCCTAAACCCTAAGATCCTAAACCCTAAAAGCCTAGGGCCCTAAATTCGAAACTCATGCGTTTTCCTCCGCTTCAGACTGGGGCAACTCGCTGGGTGCAAAGATCGCCTCTGGGCTCGGTGCCTTAGGAGCAACGTGCTTCTGGGTTTAGTTTTTTTTTTTTTGGGGGGNCTTTTAAGTAACCAGGGAGAAAAAAGTATAAACTTCTATTTCTCAATGGTTCCTTTAAGAAAAAAGTATTAAAGTATGATACTCCAAAGCCCAGGTTCTACCAGGATTTGGAGTTTAGGGTTTACCTTTTGTTTTTATTTTGGGGGGGGGGTTAGGGTTTAGAGTTTGGGGGTTTGGGGTTTAAGGCTTAAGGGTTTAGGGTGTAGGGTTTAGGGTTCGGTGCCTTAGGAGCAACCAGGACCTTTCAAGGGCCCGTTGATCGAGCTCTTATGGTCCTCAATAGTGGGTATTTGGGGTATAATGGAGATAATAGAGGGTAGTTGGGGGGTCTAGGAAAGTGCTTCTGGGCTTAGGGGTTTAGTGTTTAGGGTTTACAGAGGGTTTAGGGTTTTGGGTCTGGGGCTTGTGGGGTTAGCGTTGAAGCTTGATCGAATTTTGGCTTTATAGGGTCTAGAGTTTAGGGTTTAGGGGGTTTAGGCTCCGGGGATTTCGGGATTTGAGGCTTGGTGATGTAGGTAACTGGGTGTTGGGGGGTTTTGGACGTTAGGTTTAAGGGTTTCCAGGGTTTGATGGGCGAATTTGCTGGCTAGAATCTAGTTCCAATACCTGCACTTGTCTGAAACACATCCCTAAACCCTCAACCCCATGTCTAGCAACCCAGCACACAAATAGTGTCGCTGGGACCGATAGTTTGTAAACCCTAGACCACACCCCTAAGGGTCCAAGTAGTCCTTATTTTTCGTTTTTGGTACCTACAAAGGCCGTAACGTCCTATAATAGGGAGTATTTCGACCCTCTGGGCACACCGTAAAGCCCTTCTTGAGACAGGCGGGGCCATGGACGCAAAAAACCGAGAAATCCCGGCGGGCACACATCCGAAATACACCGCCCCAAACATGCGAGGACCCGAGGTGCTGTAAACCGGCGGCACCCTACTAAACCCTTCAAAAGGCTTGAACCCTAAACCTCCATAGACCGTAAGCCCCTAATCCCCGATCCCCTAAACCATTGTCCACAATGACAGTCGCGTTTGGTCTAGTTACGGGAGAAGACACAAAAAACCTTCAAATCATCCACTATCATCAGAGACCCAGGTACCCCATTGTTCGGTACTTTGCACCCACAGGGGTTCTAAAGCTGAAACCCAAGTCCTTTGGGTTTTTTTCTACGGACCAAGATGCGCGGCACATGCTCGGCAGCGCAGGAACGGCCAGGCCAGGCTGTATAAACAAACGAATCGCAGGAGACCAAACCCCTAGCGAGCACTCAGGGCCTCTGTAGCTGGTGCAAAAATGCCGTCGGCGGTCAGGGCTATTTGCGGATGGGGGTTTAAGAACTATCATGACCCTGGCTGGTGCTGTAAAAGCGCGAATGGGAAACTATGACAGGAGAGTTGTATTACCTGGAATGCTTCCGAAGCTTTGCTGTCGCTCGTCAACCTACATGGTACATGCAGGAAAAACCTGAACAGCTGCAGCAAGAGCCAACTCACAGTGTGACATTTTCGGGTTTCGAGGCTTTTCTTTTTACGGGGGCTTGGTTTTTTTTTAGGATTCAGAGTTTCAGAGTTCGGGTTATCGGATTGAGACATAAGGCAGCGTCTTACCTATGGTCTCCATTGTAGTTCCTTTTTTTGGTTAACCAATTTTACGGTTAAGATCCACTAATATAGAATTGGTTTACCAAAACAAGGAACTACAATGGAGACTATAGGTATTGTAGAACGTAGAACTCGATAAGACCTAAACCCTACTGCCATCCGAGTCAGATGCCCGCATTGGCTGCTGCGGCGGCAGCCGCGGGCGCAGCTTCCAGACCATGCTGGCAAAGGCTTTCCAGGGTATTGGGCTGTTCAGGCTTGTGATTTAAATTTAGGCTTGTAGAGTTGCAAGCTTGGGCACAAGCAAGTCTACCTAGAAGTAGTCTCCATGGCAGCTCCTTGTTTGGTTTGAACAGTTTTGAGCAGGACCTGTAAGGTAACCCCCAAAAAGGAACTGCAATGCAGACGATACGTAGGGTTTTAACAAAAACGGGGCAGGGCGAGAGTTTCTCGGGCTTTCTATCGCTGCAATTTCCATGGCGTTCAAGCTATAGGGAGTAGTATTAGGGAGACCCCTTAAAGGGTACCCCTTCTGAACCCTACTTCTGGCTCTCTTTAACGGGACCTTATTGAGAGGGTCTATATCCCAAGGGTCCCCTTAATCCTACCTCCTAAGCTAAAAGAACACTTGGCGTCGACACCTATCACTAGTTAGAACGAGTATCAACTGTAGCAACTACACATGGGCCGCGAATACTACATTGGAATTACTACACTGCTACGACTACGACTACGGGCAGCAGTACCACTACCAGTACAAGTGGTACTGGTACGATTGCGGCTGCGACTACGACGAAGACTACGACGACGACCTCCTGCTCCTGGTACCAGAGCCAACTGATATCAAGCCCCAGCCCCTAAGCCTCGATTCCGGGCCCACACCCACACCCACAAACCTCCCAAGTTCTCTAAACTAAGTCATAGGCACCAGTGGCCTCAGCGGCGGCTTTCGCTGCAGCTTTGCCTTCGTTTAGGGTTTAGGGTTTCAATCATGGTCTGGGTTTAGCTGCATACTGAAGTTTAGCTTTTCGGGTTCAGCTGTGTGGAGTTACCAGATCCCCAAAGCAACTACGACAGACCCACCTTCAACCCTAAGCCCTAAACCCCAGAATTCTGCGAACCGAAGAGGGTGCAGGATTACAGGTGTTACGTTTCGTGGGGAAGTAATATGGGGGCCTTAATAATCAGAATAGGGTTTTGGGGCCCATTATACTACATGTACACTAAGGAACAAAATAGTCATTATTGAGGCCCCTGTAGTACAAGGAGTGTCCCAAGGAGTGCCTCCAACTTGCGGCACTGCACTGTGAGAGCTCTACTCCGGTGCCGAGTACATGGAGGCTCGTGGGACTTAGTAAGTATAAGGTTATAAGTAGGGTTATACTTAGGATAACCCCACTTAGGGGACTTATAACCCCAAATATAACCTACTTACTAAGTCCCATGATCCTCTAAGTAGTTAGTGCCTCTCGTTCGAGCGTAGATACCCACAAAGCCTTATCTGGCTTCTCAAAGCCCACAGGTTCCCAACCCGCCCTTTTTTACCGGAAGCTACCGAAAAAGGTTCCTTCAAAGGTTCGTTTAGGAGCGTGACATTGGTCTTAGGGATTTGGGGTAGGGAGCTTTTCTAAACACTAAACCCTGAACCCTAAACCGTAAACCCTAAACCGTAAACAGGGGTTGGGGTCTGCTGACTCTGCCCTGGACTGTGACGTGGCCAGAGACTCCGAACACGATCAAACAAGGACTGACCCCTAACCCTGACAGCCCTTTGGACATAGGGCTCCGCTCCGGATTAAGGGAAAATGGGAGGTTAGGAACGGTTAGGGGTTGGTGGGGAGCGGCGATGCAGGATGGCATGAGCAACTTGCAAAGAGGGATACCCCGGAGCAGCATCAACCAAACCCTGCCCAGCACCGAACCCCAAAAGAATCCCCAGCCACAAAGCCCTGAAACCGTCTCCCACCCCCTTACAAAGCCCTCAGAACACCTTAGAAACTCTCTGAACCGCCGGACGCCATGACAATAGTGAGCTATGTCCTCTTGTAGAAGTGCAACATAGGCCCGAATTCCGGATAACGCCTGTCGCTCATAGGCTCTCAAGAACAACCAGGCGGACTCCAACGACACACAACAAACGTAACAGCCCGTTTCACGTCGCTGCCCCCTACACCCTCATATGGGAATTTCCGAAAATAGGGGACCCGAATATAGTACCCTAAGTAGTAGGATCCTTATTGTAAGGACCCCAAAATACGGTACCCCTAATTCTCGGAAACTCCCATATCACGCTACTCGCCCATATGACCTTTACGCAGCCTTAGATCCTCCAGCATGAAACCCTGAAGCCCTGTGCCCGTTCGCGTCCTTCTGCTCTCCAACTTTGCCAAACCCGAACCCCAAACCCTAAACCCTAAACCCCGAATCCGAGAATCCCAAATCCGAGAATCCCAAATCCTTGTTTGGGCCTGCTTCTGCGGCGATGCGGGTCGGAGCCAGGCCTGTGCAGGCTTCCCTAAGGCTCCATGTACCCTATGCTAGGGGTTCCTTTAGGCCTTTAGGGGTTCCTTTTAAGGGATCCTTTTAGGGGATCTATAAGGGTTCTAGAGGGTTTAGGGTGCGAGGCTCCATGTACCGATATGGCATACATACTTAGGCCTTAATAAAGGCCTTAAGGCCTATAAGTATGTACTACTTATATCTGTTCAAGGCTGCAAGCATCTAGAGCAGAGATTTTGATTTATGTTGTCAAATCCTCTTTCTTAAGGCCTTAGGTTTTTAGAGCTGCAAGTGGATATGAGTTTGGCATTTCTTACGGGGTTGTTCGTAAAGGGCTAAGTTTAAAGTTTAGGGTTTAGGGTTTAGTGTTCAAGGTTTAGGGTGTAAGGGTTTAGGGGTTTAGGCTTTAGGTCGGCGCGGGGTTCATAGATCTTAGGATTTGGGGATTGAAACTTCTTGGAGACCCGTCGTGCTCTTGAAAATTTAAAAGTCATCAGCTAACCATTTCCTTCAAGTTGTAAGGATAGAGTCAAGGTGCCCTAGTAACATTTAACGGTCAAAAGTCGTTTGTCTGGCCTTATGTTCCCGGTACAGGTTGGAGTGTAAGCCGCTTGAAGAGTTGGCCGTTGGTTTTCATGTTTTGCTGAAGCTGAGACTCAACATTTTTTTGGGGTTTTAAGGTTTAGGGAACCCAAATCGCACACCCTCTACACGAAATCCCACGTGAATGCACTTCTTCTATGAGCAGCCCTAAAACGAGTTTCCTATAAAACTCTTATGTTCCACACAACGAGATGCTCACAGACTGCTATCAGCCGAAAATCCTTGACCCTTAACCCTATGACTTCAAACGGCGCTTACCCTAAGGGTCCATGTGCCCAAACAGTATATAGTTTGGCCCAAAGTACCTATACAGGGACTACATTAAGGCCAAGTACACACTTTTGGGGTACATGGACCCTTATACCCTAAACCCTTATAGATAGAACCTGTATGGATCCCTTACAGGAACCCGAAAAGATCCCTTAAAGGACCCTTGCTATTTGGGCACATGGACCCTTACAGTCACAACCTGGTGTTCAACTGGGAGTCCCCTTTTTTTCGGGCTGGGCAAGAGCCGAAAGCATTTCGCACCTCTGAGTTCACCCAGACTTTCCAGGGGCCGCTGCTTTGAATCAACACTCTGCTTTTCTGGGTTTAGTGTTTTCTGGTTAAGGAACTTACTTTAGGTTACATGCTAAGGAAGGCAGATTACTTGCTAAAGATCCGTACTATGGTAACTCAAACCAGCTTCGCTGAAGGCTAAGGAGGTTCACCCTTCACCGCTAGACTCATAGTATCGGTCTTGCTCTAATGATCGGAACTTTCGTAAGTCAGTGTTGTCTGCGTATTCCTGGCTTAGTTCAAGGTCCACCGGAAGATCTTGGCAAGCACGGAGGCGTACTTTCGGCAGCGAGATATGGCAATCCTGGTCTCTGGTCACCGTATAGATCCAAGTCTTACACCCCTAAACAAACCCAAAGCCCTAAACCCATATCCGAAACCCTAAACCCCAATCCCTGAACCCGAAAACCTGTAACGTTGTATGAAAGCCTATAAACCCAGAACCCTGTTTGGGTTTTGGGATCGCTGACGTCGCCGCACAGGGGCTCGACGTGCCAAATTTCCAAAGTCACTGCTTTTGACGTTCGGTATTAAACGGCCCACAAAGAGGTTATGGATTGAGGGTTCTGGGGCTTTGGGATTTGGGGAACGGTCGCGTGCAAGATTGAACAGGGCTTGATTAGGATTTAAGGGTCTTAGGTTTTGGCTATGAAAATGTTAGGGAGTAAGGTTTGGGACGCAGGACAAAGGGTTGTTTGGGGTCCTACAAAAACCTAAAGTGAACCCCGGAAAGTTGGAACATGGTTTTTGGAGGATTAATGCTGGGATCCCGTATACTTTACCTTAAGGCATGGGGATATTGATGTTCCAACTTTCTGGCTTCTACTGTATGTCGTGTCCAACAGCTGTCTAAGTCACCTACAGTTCCCCTAAACCCTAGGCCCTAAACCCTGAACCCACACTGCAGGTTTAAGGGCCCAAGGAATATGCGCGGACTTTGAGTCTGTATATATACAAATAAACATATATATATATATGATCCCGGTTCGGCCGTCCCCCCCCCCT
>BGNK01004945.1:30800-46096 GCA_003297005.1 Symbiodinium sp. clade A Y106 | reverse complement strand
TTACACCCAAAAGTGTAAATTTTTTACACCCCAATTTTGGAGTATAAACAATTTATACCCCATTTTGCGTGTAAATTATCCGAAAGTGTAAATTTACACCCAAAAGATCTATCAGGTAGGCTGAAGCATGCCATGGCTGGGAGCGAGGAGGCTGCTAAAGCAAACCCAGAACACCTTGAAAAGACCCAAAACAGGACCCTCATGCACCAGGAAAACCCAAGGTGGCATCAAAGTCCATATGGGCATGGCGCAGGGACCGGCAAGAGAAAGCGGAGAAGCGGCGGTCCGGGACAAGGAGCGAGGACAAGGGAGAGGAAACCCGCAGAACAAGCCGCACGCAGTTTGAAGCCATGTTTGAAGGCGAGGCATGCGCTGCAAATCGACAAGGCGGGCCCCAGAAGTCCATCCTTCGTCGAGGCTGGGTGAAGGCTCGGGCGGCTCACCGTCTCTGGAGGGCCCGTCAGCAGGCATGAGCCGTGTGGGGCAGAAGGGAAAAGCCGGATAGAGCCCAAAACCAACCTCAATCGCCGCAGTCCGGCACGACACCTGTGAAAGTCCCCGGGCAGAGGACCTGCCCTTAGACAGAGCACAGCGCGAAACGTTGCTGTCAAGCAACGACACGATGCGCACAGAGTCGAAGTGGAGGGCGAGGCTCCTCAGCAGCCTGAGGACAGAGCTCGACTCGAGGATGTTGATATGGACAGGGCGAGGCCAACGCCAGACCGCACAGGTGACCACGGGCTAGCCACAGCAACGTGGTTGACAAGAGGGGCCTCCAAGCCTTCGACACTAAGACTCCCGGCAGCAAAGCGAAGCTCGAGGGCAGAGGAAAAGGCAGAGGAGAGCCCTTGGCACAGGCTTTCATAAGTCCGAGCACCGACCAGAGAAAGGAAGGTGGCAAAGCAGGCCGATCCACGCACGGGACCGCAAACGACACTACTGAACTCAGTGAGGGCAGGACCGTCATGAGCGACGAGCCTGGTTGCACCAGGATGGCAGGCACTCCGACAAGGGCAGCATGCCTCAGCAAGAAGAGAGACGCAGCTGCTCAGGGTGGCTCGTGCGTCCGAGTGGGAGCCAGCAGGGCAGGCAAAGGATCGCGAGGAAGACTTGCGATGAACCGAAAAATCAGCAAGTCCAGAAGCCCACGCTCCAAAAGATGCGAAATCCAGGAAGCCGAGGTCATACTCAGGCGAGGCCCCAAGTAAGAGAGGGGGGGCGGACCGTCCAGCCCTCACCAGCCAGGAGCTCAGAGAGGCGCTGCCAATTTCCAAGAAGTGATAACGCAGGGCCCGAGGACGACCCACACAGGGGGGTCCCGAAGAGGGAGGGGGGACGTTACTTCCTCCTTCGTCCTCTCTTTCCTCAAAGTCAGGGTCATACCTTCTCAAAAGTGCCTTTGAGAGCATACGTGAGTAACCCCCCTTCCGGTCAGCCCCGACCCAGAGCGCCTTCAGAACGTCAGGCCCACAGGGTGCCTGGACGATGGCAGCAGCCTCCAAGGCAAAGACGGTGGGAAGGAGCTGGGCTGAAAGGTCAGAGGAGCACAGGACAGAGGGGCCAGGGCACTGACAACAACCAGCTCATCGGCAACCGACCTCGGCGGAACAGGAATGATCTTCCTCAGCACCCCTGACAGGCCAAAGCTTCTGGAAAAGATCGACATTAACGGAAAGCCTAGCCAGGCGGCCATCTGCACAAGCCCCGGCTCTGCCGGTGCTTCCCCGCGAGCTTTCGAGTTCTCGCCCTTCCCCTTCGGCCAACATAGCCGGCACACGTGTGTGTGTACTCACTTCTATCCGGCCGGGAAGAGAACTCACGGGAGCTCTTAAATATCCTACGGCGGCCCATCCAGCAGCCAGCCTCGCCCCAAAAGCTCTACTTTAGTAGCTGCCGGGCCCCGGGCCGTTGTTCCACAGGCGCCCTCAGCTCTCCGTCGCTCTCGTCGCCTCTCGTCCACCTTCTCCGGCTCACCGGAGGTCGGGGCCGGGATCTCCTCGTCGACGAGCTCCTCGCCAAAGTTCTCGGAATTCCACTCCTTGCGGGCCAGCTGCAACGCCCTATCCTCGCTCAGCTTGCCCGTCCTGTCGCTGTGTTCCGACCAATAGCCCACTACCGGAACGCCGGCCATAGCCAGCAGCCCGGCGGTAGCCACCATCGCGTCCGCATAGGTAGCCATTTTCTTCTCCAGCTGGCCGTTCTCCTTCAGCCGGGGCATCAGGTAGTCCCGGTTGTAGCCCGTAGCCGTAGCCCTTTAGCAGGTCGAAGCCCTCGGTCAGCCAGCGCCTGTCCTCGAAGAAGGCAGCCCCCGTGGTCTTCGTCCTTCTCAAGATGGTGGTGAGCAGCCCCTCGTGGAGGGTCATCTCGCCGGGGACCATCGCCTGAAGATCCGACCAGCGGAAGGCTAGCCCAGACTGGCCCAATGCCCTTGAACTGTCCATGTATCCTTGATGGCTCAGACAAGCGGCCCGCGGTGGCCCTGCTATCCGGGTCAAATTCCGCGACCCTCTCCATCCAGCACAGGCCTTCAGGATAGCAGGATAGCCTCGGGCACCGTTCGGCCGCACGGCTCGTCGCCCCTAGCCAGAATGTAGTCGGCGAGGTCCACCGGCTCTTCAGGGGAACGCCCACCTTCGCCTGCTTTAGCCATAGCCGCCACCTGTTGTAGATGGTCACATAGCGCTTGAGAGTTCTATGTCGCGTTTCCCTGCCAGAAAAGCCCTATCCGGGAACGGGCGCAGAACATAGCTCGAGCTCGTCCCGCAGCTTAGCTGCCCAGACGCCCTGTAGCCGTTCCTCTCGCGCAGGGAGCTCGTCCACTGGCTTCTTGTGGCGCTGGCCCTTGGGTGGTTCCGGCTCGCTATCCTCCTGCTGGTCTATCCCAGGACGCTTGCCTAGCCCCGTGGCGCAAGTAGCCCCTGCAGCCTCTTCTCCAACTTCGCGCTTTCCCTAACTTCCTGTATCCACAGGTAGACGGCCTCCGCGAGGTAGTCCTCATAGCCAAGGCCCAGCTCATCGGCCAACTGGCCGGCCACTGTCACTGCCTCCTCTAGCCTGACGGTGGCTAGCTCAAGTACCCCAAAGCCCTGGCGCAGCAGGTGGAGAGGGGAGGAAGCCATTTCGCGTGGCTCCTAGCCACGTTCCCTTTCCCTACCCCCCCTACTTCAAAATTACCCCCCCTTGGGGGGACTTGAGCCAGAATGGCCACGGAAGTAAGCGCGGTTCCTCGCCATTCCAAAGTCATGCTATCACTGCTCTGGCGTGTTGACGACAGTAGCCCAAAGAGAGCATGTAGATAGCAGTAGAAACTTCGTTTCTAGCCGAAACACCTGCGATGATTTCGGTGGGAAGATTATCGGGCTAGCACACATAGTCGTAACTCGTTCCTCGTCACGAGGTACACGTACAGCATGGTTTTAGAACGAGGTCTTTGCACAGTTCTATCGGTCAAGAACAGATATTCGACGCGATGGTGCATTACAACTTGGGCCTACGGTGTTAGGGTCGATCTGCATGGTTTGTATGAATAGAGATCCTGACGTAGCCCGAAGTGTAACCCAGTGCCACAACCGATGGGAGAACCCCTACCTCCCGGAGCCCTGGTATACGTTCATTAAACCTTTTCATAGACCTCGCTATCATCCTGTGGCCCGCCCCTCTAGTAGTCAAGGACATGGATCTTCAGAAGACAATACCGATTGTGCTTCATGGGGATGATGCAGAATGCCATCGCCGACGTTTTTTTTGTAGCCCCTGGGACTCCAAGCTGGTAGTGTATGCCGGGGACAACAGTCAGTCGTGTGCTGAGACGTATGCTGTGCTTGACCAATGGCTGGTATGGTCCTTGGTGGAACTCCTGCTGGGCCAATATCTTGATGTAGATCCATGGGGGAACCCCTTTCCCAACCGCGACTTAGCTGCAAGTTCTGGTCTGTGAGCTTGTCATCTATGTTGTCGATCAATATGTACCCCTCCAGGTGGCAAATCCGGGCCTATTGCCGATGGCTGGCGAGCCGTGCTTGTGTTCCACAAAGGTGATGAGAAGTACTTACAAAAAATATGTGGGGTGGTGAACTTTGCGACGAGCAAAAACATTTGTTTTGTCTGCCAGGCCTGGGGCTGCTAATATATAATATTTTTAATGATTCAGATCATGGTAAAGCGAGGCAAACTCTGATAGCGGATCGCCAAACCTCTACACCCATCACGGGCCCTCGGCCCCACATCGTCAAACGTGCCTCGGCCTGCAAGTTGTATTTGCAGTATATATCATGACTCCTACGCAACGAGTTAACTGGTCAGGATGTTCAGCACAGCCGACTTTATCCGATATGGATGCCGGGACAACCCTTTCATCCGCTATCTGGGGTTCCATGTATCAATGATATGTGGGGACTGGCTCCATGTGATGGACCTGGCAGCGGTGGCTGATGCATGTGGTTCTGAATCCTACATGCATACAATGCAGCCTGTGTGTGTACTCCGTATTGGGTAGATCTGGGCTGAGGCACTGCTGGAGCTATCAGAAAACTCCGTTGTTTGGCATGATTCCAATCAAGATGAGCTACTCCGAAATGCTTTCATGTGCTTTGCGGCCGAATGCAAGGCCAACAAGATCCGAGCCCAGATGCAGTATTACACCTGGCATGCATGCTGACTTGCTATTTCAATACCTCAGGAAACCGTGGCAGGATCTTCTCAGTGCCACTTGGGTTTTAAATCAAACCTTTCGGTTTCGGAGCCTGGGTGGTCACGAATGCCATCTGCCATGAATGTTGAGGAAGCACCTTAAGCACGGAGATGATTTCCCTTCGATCGCGCAAAAACACCTGAATGGAGCAGCAAGCGCCCCGGGACCCACCAAATGTGTTTCATAAGGATGCAGACAAGTACCAATACATGCATGGCTGGCCTCAAACTTCAGGAAGCCTCCGTCATAGCCAAACGGTTAATGGGTGTGACACTTCGTGTCGCTCATGCGAACCCCGGCGACATGCACGCAGCGTTCCTGGGTTCAAAAGGATGTCATGAACAATACTTATTCATGCATGTACGGTGCTAAATGAAATCTGAGGTTGCGTGCAGCCGTGTTTTGCAATCTGGTGCACATGAGAGAAGCGATCTCGATCGCGAAGAAGGGCAATCAGTTTGTGACTTTGTCGGATCCGAACCTACGCAAACTACAGCAAGCGAACTTTTTGTTCCATGCGGCTTTGAATAGTGGGATTCTGAGTTGTTCATGCAACATGTCGAAAATTCCACTTGAGCTGTGTACTGCTAGCTTTATAAGGTTTGGCCTCAGAAGCCATATCACATCGACAGCTACTTGGAAACTGCGACCCAAGCTACACAAGTCACGCAGCTGCAACGGAAAGTTGAGGTGACCCATTGAAACACATGGCCGACGGTAAGTATGATAGCCGAGGGTTGATCACATCGTGCTGGACGTTGCCGCACGGTGCAACCCCATGCTTTTGTCGACATATGTCGACGAGGACACCGCATCATGGCAGCATTATTTCCGATTTATCGCGAGCATCTCGCAAGACAATTAGCCTCGATACAGTGCCTCTGTGTGTACCAGATGGCTAAGACGTCTCACGGAGAATTTGTGGCGATCAAGCGAGCCGGCTCGGTGAAAAGAGTCCTTCCATCTGGACAGCAGCCGCCCAGGGTATGTGTGTGCAATGTGTGTGTGTGATACCACAGTATATATTGCGCCCGAACTCCCGCGAATTTAGTGCCTTAGAACGGAAATATTCATGTTTCAAGCTGTGCAATACCATCACCATGGTCAAGCTTGTTATCTTGATGTCTACAACCTCAAGATCATCGACTAACAGCCCTCATGGGATATAGGGGTTTTTCTCGATTTGGCCGAACACCGCCGCCAGGCGCATCTACAAGTGCCTTCGTTTAGAGACTTTTCTAAGTGCCTTCAATTAGAAGCCAGTTACTTGAGTTTGCAATTTGAGGGTCGCAGGAGGGGCCTGGTAGGTTCACTTGATTACACGGCCCGACGGAGGCCTGACGCCAGTGCTCACCGCGGGAGCCTCACATTTTCAAAAGCGTGTATGTGGGTCGGATTGGGGGAGATATCACAACAACCCGCAAGGCTCGGCGTTCCTACAGTCCAGACTACACAGACAAACGCAGCGCCGATCTGCTTGGAGCAGCAACTGCTTAAGTAGAAAGTTGCACAGAGGTGCGAAGCCAAAACGCATGTTGCAAGATGTTGCAAGCACCCTGCCACGAAACGAGAGGCCTCTTCCTGCGTGGGAGTGTCGGCCACGTCAACACTGTCGGCCTCCGCATGTTGCTGAAAGCAATACTTCGGGAACGCTGAACCTGTATCTGTGTGATTCGAGTGTGCTTCTTAATGCCGCCACGTGGCCAAACAACACTTGGACCTCAATGCAGAGCGCTTGAGAATAAGCCTCCCTCAATGTACATGCGACTCGAGGAAAATTGTTGCAAGCTAACCAGACCCCAACGCGGTCTAGGTGGAGAGGGTCAGGCGGCCCAGGCCTCAGCAGACAATCGCCTGGCAAGGTGCCGCGATTGCGAAGTTGGCCGTGCGGCTACGGCAGTGCATGCCATCTTACGGGCCTCAAACGTGCGCGCACCATGCACTGTGGCCACTCCGCGGCTTGTGCTGACAGACGCTGACAAGGGCGCTGAATTGTCGGAAGCATCTGATGTCACACGAAAATAATTTTCCCGGAAGCCGTCGAGGGGCAAGAAGTATTGGTGTTCCGTGTCCCTTGTCGGCAAGCAGTGCTTCCGAAACATCGCGACACCCACTGGAGCATTATGTATCGGCGCATAGTGCTTGACATCCTGAACAAATGGAATCTTACCGGATATCAGCGCGGCATTTGCCCTATCGGTACATAGTGCTTGCTAACGTTTGCATGTGCCATAGCCGCCCGAAGATGAGCCGATTAGTCGTGAGCATACGGTTGTGAACTTATCAGCCTATCAATTTGTCCCCCCCCCCTCCCCGCCCAAAAGCCCCCACCCACCCACCCACACACCCACGTCCCACAAAAACAGACTGATGCCATAAACACCTAAACACCTGAACCGATGCGCGCGCCGGTCGCGCGTAACTATAAACCCCAAAACCCTAAACCCTAAATACTAAACCATAAAGCCCCAAACCCTTAACCCTAAAGACCCCAACCCTTTGCTACAAATCCCAGAGCCACAACCCACCCACCCACCCACAAGCTGATGCCCCCTATAAAACAATAGGTTCACGGACATGCGGCTGTGAGCCTATCAGCCTGGCAATCCCCCCCCCTCCCCACCTAAACCGATGCGCACGCCGGGCGCGCGGAACCCCAAACCTTTATCCGTAAAACGCCTAAACCCTAAACCTTAAAACCCCAAACCCTGAACCCCCAAAAACCCTAAAAACCCCAAACTAATTCGAATACTATTTTTCCACTACAAAGAATTACAAACTACAAACGCCAAACCCTAACCCCGTGCAACTAACCCTAAACCCTGAACCGCAAAACCGCAACAGCCGAAACCCTAAACCCCAAAATCGCAAAATCCCAAACCCTAAACCCTACATACCTAAAACCCTATAATCGCGCATGGCACCGAGAAGGACTGCAAAATTCCACTATACAATCAAACAGTTATGAGCAACCTATAAGGTCAACTACTTTCCCCAGTCAACAGTCAGTGCTTCCTTGTGTGCAGCAGGCATTCGTCCAGTCTTGAGCCAATGCCATTCGGCATTGTTGCATTCACAAATGCATCTTGAACATTAGGGGGCTCATTGGGCTAGTGTCATTTAACACAGTCCCTTGATCTTGACTTCAGTCNTCTTGAGCCAATGCCATTCGGCATTGTTGCATTCACAAATGCATCTTGAACATTAGGGGGCTCATTGGGCTAGTGTCATTTAACACAGTCCCTTGATCTTGACTTCAGTCGAAGATCATTCAAATCACTAACCAATGATAAACAATCACCGCATCATTCACATGAAACAGAAAGAAAACAAACTAAAGCACATTGCTCTCATTCGTGGACTTTTGTGCTCGAACGGACAGGTTCAACATTCGAGACATTCGCAAAAGGTTGGAGGCACATTGCACTGTACAGTCGCTGTGCTCGCAATCGGGTAATGTTCTGTACATTGCTGAATCCAAGAACATCATTGTCGGCAATCCGCTGAAGAAATCAGTTCAACATTTCAAACATGAACATCACATTTCCAAAACGTAGCAATCGACATTGCACTCCTTAATTTAATCGCGGCTCAATGCTGCTCACTTCGCCTTGGCATTCGCATTCATGCGAAGCACGACTTCTGCTCCAGGGATGAAGGCATTCGCGACATCAGAGAGAACAGTCGCGGGGCCATTCCCTGCGGCCATTGTCTTGGCCTTCTTCGATGGCTTTGGAGCATTCGATGAAGTCGGGGCTGGAAATTCCGTTCATGTGGGGATTTCACAGGGGTCAACGATGATCGGTTTAGACGGAGGCGAGCTTTATGAACCTCTGACAATCCCGCATAATGGCTATGTCTTCGACAGTAAAACCAAGACAGGCAGCAACTCGGGGCCCGAGGGACAGGGTTTAGGATCCTCCATTAGGGCCACACGAAAAGAACGGCGCTGTTTTGCTGCCGAATGTGGGCTTTGGCCGGCTTCGGGCAGAAAAGACCCCGGTGCTTTGTTAGGGCCACACGAAAAGAACGGCGCCGTTTTGCTGCAGAATGCGGCCCCGACCCCTTTGGGCACACACGAGCACTCGAGGGTCCGTTTTAGGATCCGGGGCCCGAGGGACAGGGTTTAGGATCCTCCATTAGAGCCACACGAAAANGTTTTGCTGCAGAATGCGGCCCCGACCCCTTTGGGCACACACGAGCACTCGAGGGTCCGTTTTAGGATCCGGGGCCCGAGGGACAGGGTTTAGGATCCTCCATTAGAGCCACACGAAAAGAACGGCCCTGGTTTGCTGCAGAATATGGCCTTGACCGCCTTGGGCACACAAGCCTCCGGATGGTTTATTAGGGCCAACGGCCCTGTTTTGCTGCAGAATGTGCCTTTGGGCACACACGAGCACTCGAGGGTCCGTCTTAGGATCCGGGCTGCAAGCTGTCGGAGTTAGAGCCACACGAAAAGAACGGCGCTGTTTTGCTGCAGAATGCGGCTCTGGCCGGCTTGGGGTAGAAAAGACCTTGGGACTTTATTAGGGCCACACGAAAGGAACGGCGCTGTTTTGCTGCAGAATGTGGCCCCGACCCCTTTGGGCACACACGAGCGCTCGAGGGTCCGTCTTAGGATCCGGGCTCCAAGGTGTCAGGGTCTAGGATCCTCCGCCGGATTTTGCCACGTTAAATTCATTTCGTAACATGTGCGATTTAGTGCATTTAGACTGGGCCGGTGGCCGATCTCGGGGGGAACCCTTTCCCAAGATGTGGCCTCTACTAAATCGGGTTGAGGCAGAGTTTAGTGGAGTCACACGAAAAGAACGGCCCTGTTTTGCTGCAGAATATGGCCTTGACCGCCTTGGGCACACAAGCCTCCGGATGGTTTATTAGGGGCACACGAAAGGAACGGCTCTGTTTTGCTGCAATGTGGGCCAGGGTCCGTCTTAGGATCCGGGCTCCAAGGTGTCAAGGTATAGGATCCTCCAGCTCAGCCAGTCCATTTCGGGATGTGCAAATCAAGGCCGGATTTTGCCACGTTAAATTCTTTTCGTAAAATGTGCGATTTAGTGCATTTAGACTGGGCCGGTGGCCGATCTCGGGGGGACCCTTTCCCAAGATGTGGCCTCTACTAAATCGGGTTGGGGCAGAGTTTACTGGAGTCACACGAAAAGAACGGCCCTGTTTTGCTGCAGAATATTGCCTTGACCGCCTTGGGCACACGCCCCGACCCCTTTGGGCACACACGAGCACTCGAGGGTCCATTTTTTGATCCCCGTCTTAGCAGCGTATGTTTTAAGGTTCCGGAATAAAATGTGTCGTATTATATTGCGGGTACTGGCGTTTGAAGTATTAAGGAATACTTGTACACAGACAAGCACTTACCTGTAAATGGCTGTAATTATGTACCATAATTACCATTTACCTCTAGGTAAGACTAGAGAGTCATATGTTTACGTTCCGTACAAGGTGTGTTACGCTCCTGTACGTGAGAAGGCTTAAGCTGAGCATTCAGGCTTAAGCTTTTGAGTTTAGGGTTTCAGCTTGGGCTTTAGGGGTTTGCTCGGGGTTTAGGGTTTTAGGGTTTAGGGGTTAGGGTTTCTTTTGGTTTAGGGTTTAGGGATTAGGGTTTAGGGTTTTGGGGTTAAGGTTTAGGGATTGCTCAGGGCAAAGGATTTTAGGGTTTAGGGTTTAGGGGGTTAGGGTTCAGGGTTTAGGGTTTATTTACGGTTTAGGGTTTCAGCTTGGGGTTTAGGGGTTTGCTCGGGGTTTAGGGTTTTATGGTTTAGGCGTTAGGGTTTCTTTTGGTTTAGGGTTTAGGGATTAGGGTTTAGGGTTTTGGGGGTTAGGGTTTAGGGTTTGCTCAGGGCAAAGGGTTTTAGGGTTTAGGGCTTAGGGGTTCTTGGGCTAGGTTTGGAATGGTTTAGGGTTGAGGGGGCTTCGGCTCAAGGTTTAGGGGTTTTAAGGCTTAGGGTTTGCGGGTTAGGGTTTGCTGGTTTCCTCAGGGCTCAGGGTTTTTAGGGCTTAGGGGGTTTGGCTTACGGTTTCCGGGCTTAGGGTTTAGGGCGGCTTCAGGTTTTTTTAGGGTTTAGGGTTTAGGGGGCTTCGGTTTTGGGTTTAGGGTTACGGGGTTTTGCGGTTTAGGGTTTAGGGGGGCTTCGGTTTAGGGTTTAGGGTTTTTTCGGGTTCAGGGTTTAGGGTTTAAGTTTTAGAGTTTAGGGGTTAGGGTTTAGGGTTTAGGGTCTGTTCAGGGCTTGGGGTTTTGGAGCTCAAGGCTTCGGCTTTTTTAGGATTTGGTTTAGGGTCTAGGCTCAAGGTTTAGGGGTTTTAAGGCTTAGGGTTTGCGGGTTAGGGTTTAGGGTTTGCTGGTTTCCGAGAAGGGTACCATATCAGGCCCGGGCCTTCTGCGGGCCTCTACGGGCCCTCTGCGGGCTTTTACGGGCTGTGCGGGCTCTACGGGCCCTACGTGCTCTACAGGCCCTACGGGCTCTACGGGCCCTGCGCAGGCCCTACGGGCCCCTGCGGGCTCTACACAGGAGGCAAGTCAAGAACAGGAGCCGGCAGGAGTCGCAGAAAATAGATGTTGAACAAGATCGGAGTAAACGCTTGTGCTTTGGGGCATTATCTAAATCTCTCGCAGCACATAGATGTTGAACAAGTTCCAGGATAAACGCTTGTGTTTTCGGGCCTTCTCTAAATGTTTCGCAGCACATAGATGTTGAACAAGATCGGGGTAGACGCTTGTGTTTTAGGGCCTTCTGTGAATCTCTGGCAGCACATAGATGTTGAACAAGATCGGGGTACTGTAAACGCTTCTGCTTTGACGCCTTCTCCAAACCTCTCGCAGCACATAGATGTTAAGCAAGATGGCAAAGCTAAACCGCTTTGTTCTGGGGCCTTCTCTAAATCTCCCGCAGCACATAAATGTTGAACAAGTTCGGGGTAAGCGCTTGTGCTCTGGGGCCTTCTTTGATGTTGAACATGATCGGGGTAAACGCCTGTGTTTTGGAGCCTTCTCTCGCAGTACATAGATGTTGTACAAGATGGGGGTAAACGATAGTGTTTTGGGGCCTTCTCTCGCAGTACATAGATGTTGAACAAGATCGGGGTAAACGCTTGTGTTTTGGGGCCTTCAACAAAAACCCTCTCGCATCACATAGACGTTGAACAAGATCGGGGTAGACGCTTGTGCTTTGGGACCTTCTCTAAATCTCTGGCAGCACATAGATGTTGAACAAGATCGGGGTAAACGCTTGTGTTTTGGCGCCTTCTCAAAATCTCTCGCAGCACATAGATGTTGAGCAAGATCGGGGTACTGCAAACGCTTCTGCTTTGAGGCCTTCTTTAAACCTCTCGCAGCACATACATGTTAAACAAGACGGCAAAGATAAACCGCTTTGTTCTGGGGCCTTCTCTAAATCTCCCGCAGCACATAAATGTTGAACAAGTTCGGGGTAAACGCTTGTGCTCTGGGGCCTTCTTTGATGTTGAACATGATCGGGGTAAACGCCTGTGTTTTGGAGCCTTCTCTCGCAGTACATAGATGTTGAACAAGATCGGGGTAAACGCTTGTGTTTGGGGGCCTTCTCTAAATCTCTCGCAGCACATAGATGTTGAGCAAAATCGGGGTACCGCAAACGCTTATGCTTTGAGGCCTTCTCTAAACCTCTCGCAGCACATACATGTTAAACAAGATGGAAAGGGCAAAGCGCTTTGTTCTGGGGCCTTCTCTAAATCTGCCGGGGCACATAGATGTTGAACACGATCGGGGCACACGTGGGGCCTTCTCTAAATCTCTCGCAGCACATAGATGTTGAGGTACCGCAAACGCTTATGCTTTGAGGCCTTCTCTAAACCTCTCGCAGCACATAGATGTTAAGCAAGATGGAAAAGGTGAACCGCTTTGTTCTGGGGCCTTCTCTAAATCTCCCGCAGCACATAGATGTTGAACAAGATCGGGGTAAACGCTTGTGCCCGGAGGCCTTCTTTAAATCTCTCGCAGCACATAGATGTTGAACAAGATCGGGGTAAAGGCTTATGCTTTGGGGCCTTCTCTCGCAGTCCATAGATGTTGTACAAGATGGGGGTAAACGCTTGTGTTTTGGGGTCTTCTCTAAATCTCTCGCAGCACGTAGATGTTGAACAAGATCGGGGTAAACGCTTGTGCTCTGGGGCCTTCTTTAAATCTCTCGCAGCACATAGAAGTGGAACATGATCGGGGTAAACGCCTGTGTTTTGGAGCCTTCTCTCGCAGTACATAGATGTTGAACAAGATCGGGGTAAACGCTTGTGTTTTGGGGCCTTCTCTCGCAGTACATAGATGTTGAACAAGATCGGGGTAAACGCTTGTGTTTTGGCGCCTTCTCTAAATCTCTCGCAGCACATAGATGTTGAACAAGAGCGGGGTAAACGCTTGTGCTCTGAGGCCTTCTTTACATCTCTTGCAGCACATAGATGTTGAACAAGATCGGGGTAAAGGCTTATGCTTTGGGGCCTTCTCTAAATCTCTCGCAGCTCATAGACGTTGAACAAGATCGGGGTAGACGCTTGTGCTTTGGGACCTTCTCTAAATCTCTCGCAGCACATAGAGGTTGAACAAGATCGGGGTAGACGCTTGTGTTTTGGGGCCTTCTCTAAATCTGCCGCAGCACATAGCTTCTGAACAAGATCGGGGTAGACGCTTGTGCTTTGGGGCGTTCTCTAAATCTCTCGCAGCACGTAGATGTTGAACAAGATCGGGGTAAACGCTTGTGCTCTGAGGCCTTCTTTAAACCTCTCGCAACACACAGATGTTGAACATGATCGGGGTAAACGCCCGTGTTTTGGAGCCTTCTCTCGGAGTACATAGATGTTGAACAAGATCGGGGTAAACGCTTGTGTTTTGGGGCGTTTTCTAAATCTCTCGCAGTACATAGCTGTTGAACAAGATCGGGGTAGACACTTGTGTTTTGGGGCCTTCTCTAAATCTCTCGCAGCACATAGATGTTGGTTGAACAAGAGCGGGGCAAACGCTTGTGCTCTGAGGCCTTCTTTAAATCTCTCGCAGCACATAGATGTTGAACAAGATCGGGGTAAACGCTTTTACGGGCAATTACGGGCTTGCCCACGGGTCCTACGGGCCGTGCGCGGGCTCTACGGGCTCTACGGGCTCTACGGGCCCTACGGGCCCCTACGGGCCTCTTGGTCTACGGGCTGCGGGGCCCGGGCCTGGCTAAGGACCTTGGCCTGGTTTCCTCAAGGCTCAGGGTTTTTAGGGCTTAGGGGATTTGGCTTACGGTTTCCGGGCTTAGGGTTTAGGGCGGCTTCAGGTTTTTTTAAGGTTTAGGGTTTAGGGGGCTTCGGTTTTGGGTTTAGGGTTACGGGGTTTTGAGGTTTAGGGTTTAGGGGGGCTTCGGTTTTGGGTTTAGGCTTTTTAGGGTTCAGGGTTTAGGGTTTAAGTTTTAGAGTTTGGGGGTTAGGGTTTAGGGTTTAGGGTTTGTTCAGGGCTTGGGGTTTTAGAGCTCAAGGCTTCGGCTTTTTTAGGATTTGGTTTAGGGTCTAGGCTCAAGGTTTAGAGGTTTTAAGGCTTAGGGTTTGCGGGTGAGGGTTTAGGGTTTGCTGCTTTCCTCAGGGCTCAGGGTTTTCAGGGTTTACGGGGTTTGGCTTGCGGCTTCCGGGCTTAGGATTCAGGGCGGCTTCAGGGTTTAGGGGGCTTCGGTTTTGGGTTTAGGGTTACGGGGTTTTGAGGTTTAGGGTTTAGGGGGCTTCGGTTTAGGGTTTAGGGTTTTTTAGGGTTCAGGGTTTAGGTTTAAGTTTTAGAGTTTAGGGGTTAGGGTTTAGGGTTTGTTCAGGGCTTGGGGTTTTAAAGCTCAAGGCTTCGGCTTTTTAGGATTTGGTTTAGGGTTCGCGGCTT
Source organism: Symbiodinium sp. clade A Y106 (assembly GCA_003297005.1). Taxonomy (NCBI): domain Eukaryota; class Dinophyceae; order Suessiales; family Symbiodiniaceae; genus Symbiodinium; species Symbiodinium sp. clade A. The sequence goes on along the minus strand of BGNK01004945.1, from coordinate 31,529 downwards.
AGGGTTTAGGGTTTCCTGAGGGCTCAGGGTTTTCAGGGCTTAGGGGGCTTGGCTTAGGCTTAGGGTTTAGGGCGGCTTCAGGTTTTTTTAGGGTTTAAGGCTTCGGTTTTGGGTTTAGGGTTACGGGGTTTTGAGGTTTAGGGTTTAGTTCGGCTTAGGGTTTAGGGTTTTTTAGGGTTCAGGATTTAGGGTTTAAGTTTTAGAGTTTGGGGGTTAGGGTTTAGGGTTTAGGGTTTGTTCAGGGCTTGGGGTTTTAGAGCTCAAGGCTTCGGCTTTTCTAGGATTTGGTTTAGGGTTTAGGGGGCGTCGGCTTAAGGTTTAGGGGCTTAGGTTTTTCGGGTTTAGGGGTTAGGGTGTAGGGTTTAGGGTTTACGGTTTAGGGTTTCAGCTTGGGGTTTAGGGGTTGGCTCGGGGTTTAGGTTTAGGGTTAGGGGTTAGGGTTTCTTTTGGTTTAGAGTTCAGGGATTAGGGTTTAGGGTTTTGGGTGTTAGGGTTTAGGGTTTGATCAAACCAAAAGGGTTTTAGGGTTTAGGGTTTAGATCCGGGCAAAAGAAGCAGAGCTCAACATACTCTTGCACGGCAGACCCGAAACCCAACAAGAACCTCGGACCTCTCTCTCTGGCAGCGTTCACATGAGGTCATGTAAGCTGAGTCAGGGCCGCGCGTTTGCCGCCCAACCTGTCTAGGACTGTTGCCTTGACAGTACACATCGCGCTCCCTCGGTATCCA
>BGNK01004945.1:7694-30484 GCA_003297005.1 Symbiodinium sp. clade A Y106 | reverse complement strand
TCTTTAGACAGAGTTTTGTCAACAGCTGCATGCCCTTCATGAGGAATTTGTCGCTACTGGTAGCCACCTTTTTGATCACACCACCGTCCGAACTTGGGGAAGTCCGAGTCTGCGCCCATAGAGGTTCTCGGACCATTGGTATGCACTGGTCTCAGGTACAGGGGCAGCCTCTGTGGCTCACAAGGACCTGAGACCATTGGTAAACAAAGCGAGAAACCTAGCCACCAACATGCCTCATCTAGCCGTGGAATTGCACTAATAACACAGAGCTTGGGTCACAGATGAGAGGGTTTTCGGGTCACAGATGAGGGAAAATTTTGGGTCACAGATGAGGGGTGAACCTTCAGTGAACGTGTTGATATTCCTGACATTCAACCTCAGGTGCTGCTGCAATGGACCAGTGGTCTTCTGCATTATCAAGGTGATCAGCAGATCATTGTCTCATTGTCCAGAGGCACTCCAGTCGTCTTCTCATGTCTGTTCTTTTTTTCATTCACAGCGCAGCATCGAGTGAGTGACGCTTGGCGACCGCTAACGGAAACAGACAGCAGTCCGGCCGTAGCTGTGCTTTGCACATTTCCGGTACGAGCAGAAACTACAGCAAGAGCATCACCCCGCCACGAATGGCCAAGCAGGTGAAAGCCCCCGTCACGTATGACAAAGCAGGGCATCTTGATGTAGAACATTAGCTTAAAAGACCAACTACGACATGCAGTAAATTACGACAGGGCCATTGTGCAAGGCACTCACCAAAGCTTCAAAGCTGCAGAAAAGGAAACNGGGCATCTTGATGTAGAACATTAGCTTAAAAGACCAACTACGACATGCAGTAAATTACGACAGGGCCATTGTGCAAGGCACTCACCAAAGCTTCAAAGCTGCAGAAAAGGAAACCACGGTAGTCAAGAATCATCTCTGCACAAGCCCAATAAGTAATTGTTGTGATGAGCATGTTGCAGAAAAGTGGAACTGCAGACTTGTATGTCGCGATTGTCATCGGTAATCATTCCATACCATCCCGTGGTTCCATCAGGCAGCTGTCGATGGCCACTCAGAACTGCTTGATAGTGACCTGACCAAAGACTGGCTCCAGTGTGGACCGCGAAGGACATCACCCTATATGCAAGCCATTGAACATCAAGGCCCCTGACGTGCAGGAAGCAGGGCAGGACAATCTGTTCTCCGACCTCCACAGAAAAAGACGAAGTGTTCTTCACCAAGTTGCGACGTTTCTGAGTCCAACGCTTAAGTTGTAAGAAGAGAACCATGGGGGCCTGATGAAGAGCATGCGTGTAGTGTTGCGAGTGCCATTGGCGGATGCTGGCCTGCAGCCCACGCGGATGAATTTCCACAGCAATAGGCTGTCGAGTATGGCCTGAATCCGCAATGAAAGTCAAAGAGTGTGCTTGATATCTGGATTGCCATCGACCCTCGTAAGCAAGAGGCCTCGCATACTCAAGAAGAAAAGTCAANATAGGCTGTCGAGTATGGCCTGAATCCGCAATGAAAGTCAAAGAGTGTGCTTGATATCTGGATTGCCATCGACCCTCGTAAGCAAGAGGCCTCGCATACTCAAGAAGAAAAGTCAAAAACTCAGCTGCGTCCTGTTGCTGAGTGACATCTGTGCACCACTGCAAGAGGAGGTCTCGCCAAAAGTTCGACCGAAGCAAGTGTCCTCTGCCTGCTTGCCGAAGCTGCATGCATGGGGCAGCCAGGCGGCCAAAAACCGCATCCACTCCTGCAAGGTCACTCATTAACAATCCCAACCAAATGAACATCTGTAATGAAGTGTTGGCATAGCAGATGTTGCCAGGGTTGGACATGCAGATCCGAAGCATGGGCCTGGCACTTCTCCTCAGGAGGCTTGTGTCTCCGCTGTCCCCACGGGCGCCGGCTGATTGGGAAGGGAGGCTGGATCCGTCGTCAGGTCCGTGGCTTGATCCTTTTCCACCTTCTTCTTGCCATGGCCGGTCGGCTTGTCCCGGCCTGGGCTCGTTCGAGCCGGGCTTCGGCGGTTGTCCTTCCACCCACGGCCGCTGCCCATTGGCTGTTCCGGTGGCGGGAACTGTTCCGCCAAGACTCGTACTAACGGTTGGCGTTCCATGCGAGCCGGACGAATTCGCATGCGAAGGAGCCTCCCGCTGCTGTTGAAACAGAGCTCGGAGAGGGCTCGCCAGCAAAGGAGGCTTTGTGGATCCCGCATGCCGATGCTGACGAGGAAGGTCAGGGGGCTTTGGTGGCTCTCCACCAGCTTCCTGGTGGAGTGAAAGCGAAGCAGCGCCCCGGGAGCCGTGATGGACTGCTGCAGAATCTTGAGGTTCTTCATCAGATCGGCATGGTCCAGGGGCTTCAGAGTCGGGGACTCCTCCAGAACTTCCTTTTCCGTGTTCCACCTCAGGTAGGGCCACTCCATTCCCCCGTCCGGCTTCTGGCGAAGTAACTTCTGCTGCGCCAGAAGCTCTTCTCGTACTCCACGAGCATCCCGAGGAAGAGCGTAAGCCTCAGCGGCGTATCCACCGCTCCGGACTCCCTCTTGGTCTTCCACATCACCACGGTTTTGAACAGCTTCAGCAGCATGTTGGATTGTGATCCCTCGCTTTGGGTCAGAAGCGGCTCGAAAGTAATCAGAAAGTCGCTTNCCGGACTCCCTCTTGGTCTTCCACATCACCACGGTTTTGAACAGCTTCAGCAGCATGTTGGATTGTGATCCCTCGCTTTGGGTCAGAAGCGGCTCGAAAGTAATCAGAAAGTCGCTTTCTGTGCGTCGCTGCGAGAGTTCGTCTTCGTGCCGCAGGGCTATGCGTGCCAAGAGCCGCATTTGCTCTTTGAGCACTTCCAATTCTTTCTGCAGCCGCTTCATCTCCTGATTTTGGTACCACTGGCTGTCCGCCTCCCACTGCTTCCACTGCTCGTCGTGTCGCTGCTGCCTCTGTTCCCGGGTCCAGGTACGAGGGTTCTGGTTGGAGGGCTGGGAGGCAGGATTCGCCGCAGGCTCCTGTTCCGTCGTCTCCGTCTCCTGACCTTGTCCTCTCCCCTTGCCCGCCAGTCACGGTGCCTTCAGGGAGCCCTTGGTGGGAGAAGCATGCCCCCGCTTGCCCTGGGTGGTCTGGTCCACCTCCATCCTCTCTGCATCCTCGTCCATCTCCGAGAAGATGTCCCGGACTTGCCTCAGAGCATCTGAGGTCAGCTCCTGCTGGGTCATGTCCGCCATCAGGTGGTCCAAAGAGCCTGAGCATACGATGGTAATGAAGCATCAGACACAGCTGAAAAAGAACTCGGCATCTGTGCTTCCCACGCGGTGCAGCTCCACAGGCTTTGCAGGGCCGAGCGTGACCCTCTCGAAGGGTGATACTGTGAGCCATCGCATTGTCAATGTGCATCACAAGCTCTGGGTGTAACTGTCTAACATGTCTCAGCAAGGCTCCAGGAGAAGAGGCAACCCACTGTGAACACAGCATGCAGTGATGAACCAAGATTTCCCGCATACGACCTAGTTGTAGAATATTTTTCCAGTCGGCCGACGACAATAACCGTTGCACCTCCGGCATCTCATAGGGCGCCTGAACATTGAGATTCCCCGTTTTCGGAGAAGTAATAAGCTCCGCAGCTGACTGCATAGCGAGCTTTGGAATAGCCCCCGCCGCGGACGGCAAAGCAGGGCCACTCTGTGTCTGACCATGTAAAACAGAACAGCTTTTTGTAACATGTACTCGAAAAGTATGCCACGTAGAGAAAGTGCAACCGCAGTGTCGGCAGACTGGCATATTATCAACACAGTGGTCTTGTATGCGAAGGCCATGGAGCATGTGGGCAGGTCCAGCAGTGATACGCTGCAGCTTAACGCCATGTTTTCTAGTGTGATGTGTACGCATTCCAGCCAGGGTGTCAAAGTAAAGACCGCAAGTAGGACAGGAGTAGGGCTGCGCATGTGAGGCTTCTTGGAGGCCATGTTGACTGGCATGAACATGTTGCTGAATTTGATTCTTCCGATTATTTACCCAGGTCCAGGACCAAGCGTCTCCAGAGATGGTAAGTTTACGGAGCTTCTTGGTGAGCAGCTTCAACAGGTATTCAGCAGGCTGCAACAGAGCCAGCCTTTGATAGAGATTAGCTGTGGCTTCCCGAGTAATATGGACAGGGCTGCGAACAATGGCCCGAATATGTTTCGTCTCAAATCTGCTAAGCTTGGCAAGCCCAGAGGCCGTTAGCCCCACTGGCAAGAGTCCATAGTGGGCGGCCGTGCGAACACAGAGAAAATACAGCTGCAGGCGCTTGGTTTGTGTCAGGTAGCGACGACCATGTAGCACTTTCAGGATGCGACAGCGAGTACCCTGGGCCACCTTAAGGCGCGCAGTCAGTGTCTCATCCTCAAAATTGCCATATGAGATCTGCACCCCGAGGTATGTCATGCTAGTTTTAACAGGAATGACCAGCTGATCATGAGGGGGCCCGAGGACGAGTCTTCGATTGTCTTTGGGGCCCTGAACGTGGCCCGCTAGAAGACATCTACCAAGCAGCCCACGAATACCCAGTATAACTCCGGACTTGCTGGGGTTTACCTGCATGCCAAAACGTTCATACATGCGAAAGATTAGGCGAATGGATTGAAAAGCTTGTTCAAGATCTGTCTGTGTGTGCACCACCCAGCTAGCGTGTGTGTCGTCAGCATATAGCGTTAGATGACGATCCACCCACTCTCCAGAGAGTTCACCCTTCAGATGCGAGGCTATGTACGCCGAATAAATAACCCACAGTAGAGGTGCCAATGTACATCCTTGACGCACCCCACGTCTCATGTTGATATGCTGAATACGACCTCTATGCTGGATGCTGTATCGGCAAACATCATGTAGGTTAAGGATGGTAGCTGTCAAAGACCCACTGGCTCCAGCCCAAACAAGGGCATTTCGAAGTTGGTCTCTGGGAACCAAATCAAATGCAGTGGAAAGATCAATGGCCAGCTGGATGCCACCACATATATTGGAGGTTCGTTTGTGGGCACGTCGAGTGTGTACAGTGGCCACCTGACCAGAGTGTAGGTCACGGACTTCGCTGCAGTGCTGAATTACCCGAGCTATGGCTGACTCCGTGCTCCGTCCTGGTAGATATGCGAATAAAGGCAAGGATTGCAGTGTACCTCCAACCTCCTGAAGCAAGAAGGATTTCAAGAGCTTCGCATAGGCCTTGGCACCACTATCTTGTAACCCCAATGGCCTAAGATTTTCCGGCCGTTTGGAAACCTTATGTGGCTTAGGGATCAGAGCAAGCGTACAGTCAGCCCAGAGGGTGGGCGTATCATGCCCTCTCAGACAATCGGTGGCAATGGGCGAAGCGACCTCCGCGATGAGATCAGCACAGGCTCTGATAGCACTAGTGGGTGCACAGCCTGGTGGCACAGCCTTGCCAATCTTCAAGGATTGAAGTGCATCTCGAAAGTCTGTCGGGGAGACATGATATGCTGCCTCATTTGTAAGCGAAGCAGAACAGCCACCCAGCCTGTGGGACTGGAAAAGCTGTTGGAAGTGCTTCACAATTTCCTGATGTTCCTGTGCATACGTAAGCATGACAGGTAACTACGGAACATATGCTTGCCCTCTTATGACTCAGAATCCGGCCATGGCCCGGATGACACGGTGAAGTAATCCTGTATCTCCTTTGGAGACAGCTTCTTGAGCTTGTTGCAGGTATCTCTCCAGAACAGCCTTCCTTGCTTGTCGACCTTGCCTTCGGAGCTCTTTATAGGCTTGCTGAAAATCGCGATGACGAACCCATGCACGGAAGCAGGCCTTGAAACCAGAGAGCCGCGGCCCTTGTTTCAGTTTCCGACGGGCCCTCCACATGTCAGCAACTGAGATCTTGACNTGCTGAAAATCGCGATGACGAACCCATGCACGGAAGCAGGCCTTGAAACCAGAGAGCCGCGGCCCTTGTTTCAGTTTCCGACGGGCCCTCCACATGTCAGCAACTGAGATCTTGACAGCGTCCATTTGCCAAGCCCTGAGTGCAGTCGATGCCGTCTGCTTTGGGAAGAGACTGCACACCACTCCAAGCATGATGCGGTTCATATCCGCCAAGGTCGGGGCTGTGGATAGCATTGTGGCCTGTTGAAATCGAAGTCGTAGAGCATGATACTCAGGAGTGCGGCGGCGTACTGCATCATCTAAGGCACGACCATCATACTGCATCCTAGGCTGTGGCGGGTGTCGACGAGAAGGTTGCTGCCATCCTGGATGAATCGCCACCGATGCTCGAACCGCAAAGTGTCTGCCTCCCTGCCTCCAGGGGCTGAAGGTGATGTCTTTGTCGGGAGCCGCCTGTCGAGCAATTTGATCAGCATGAACTCTTCGGGTGGCCACAAAGTCAATGTACGATTTGTGCCTGGAGCCCTGAAAAGTGTGAAGATCCCTTCGCCTGCCCCAGGTGTTCAGTAGCACAAGTTGGTTCGCCTCCAGCAANTGAACTCTTCGGGTGGCCACAAAGTCAATGTACGATTTGTGCCTGGAGCCCTGAAAAGTGTGAAGATCCCTTCGCCTGCCCCAGGTGTTCAGTAGCACAAGTTGGTTCGCCTCCAGCAAGGTGGTGAAATCAGCTGCATCCGGATAGAGCTCAGAGCGTGGTAGTGCCTGACCTGTGTGCCCAGAGGCGTGTATCGGTGTGCAGTTAAAGTCTCCAAACAAGAGCAGCATATTACGCCTAGCAAGAGTTTGAAGGAGTTCACCAAGCCTGTCCCATTGCTGCTGCCTGGCCGAGAGATTGGCTCCTGTGGCATCACTCTGTAAAGCATGCTGATAGAAGTTGAGCAAATCAATGTGATAATCGCGGCGGCTGATGCGGACGTGAAGAATCCGGCCTGGAGTATATTCACTAAACTGCAGTTCATCTTCTCCGACCAGCGCATGCCTAACAAGGATAGCGAGTCCCTGAAACCGCTTCTTCGAATCCACACTAGTGACAAAGTGCCAACCTGCGGCAGACCATTGCGAGGAGGATTTGCCAAGTCCATGGTGGATTTCCTGCAGTGCTATCACATCAAACGGGGCTTCAGGTAACCATTGCATAAATGTATCGAATGTCACAGTGTCCATCCCCCCAACATTCAACGTCATAGTTCGCAATCGTGGCCGGTGGTCCTGCCGTGCTGTTGTACAATATCGAGTTTGTCCAGTCGGTCTCGTAGAGGATCGCGGAGGTTGGCCTGTGGTGTCTGTAGACCGCAAGAGTCTGCCTCTGTACATAGTGGTGCCACTTGGCGAGGCTTTCGCTCTGCGTAGGGCACGGGCATAGGCTCTCTTGCGAATTTGCTGTCGTCTCGTAGTTGGCGGAGGTATTCTCGCGGTACTCCCTCCTGAAAATTCGCTCCGAGGAGCTTCAGTGGCCGGGCGGGAAACGGCCTCAACCCTCGCATCTGTGTCGGAAAGGCATACTGGAAGTCTGATAAAGAAGACAATCAAGAAAATCAAAAGTCTGTAAGAGATGGATCCGACACCCTGGGACTTGGGACACAGGCGGCTGCTTCTTCCGGAAGTAGTAGAGGGCGATGCAAAGTGTTGATGTCTCCAGGGTGTAAGGTTGCAACATGCTCGTGTGCATTGGAAATCCGGGTCTTGACCTGCCTTGGCCAGGGAGCCAGCCGCCCAAGGTGCTGCAGGGGCCTGGCCATCAATACGAGATTCAGACCAAACCGAGGCAATCATGCAGGAGGTACTCCCACTGCCAATGAAAGACTGTGCGGTGGTAGGCCATCTTTTCCCGATGCGGCAGGCACCCTTATGCAGAGTTATTGGTTCGACGGCTCCCAGCTTCACATGGTAAAGGCTAGTCCCTTGTTTGACGCTCCCGTCCAAGTCCGTCCTCAGTGGAGTCAGAGAAATCCCAAGAGGACCAGGAGGCATCCTCCGTGGCAGGTGGCACGTCCCCAGTGTCAGCTCTGGTAGGAGACGAGAGGGCTGCATAGGCGGCGTCGGCGTCGTCAGAGGGATCAAAGTCGAACATGGGATCTTCTTCAGCAGGCCGCTCTTCCTCTTGTTGTTCCTCCAGGGAAGCAGACAGGGCAGCCGAGGTATCAGGCGGTCGGGCCATCGTGCCATCGCGAGCCAAAGCCTGAGCTCGAGCAGGTCTGGAGCCGAGCAGCCATGGGGGAGTGCCAGCCCTATGTCGTAAAAAGGCTCGCCTGTCAATCTCAGAGGAGTCAGAAGATCTGGGCGAGTAGGGCAGGTCAGGGTCCTCCCAATCAGTGCCTGCCTCCGTCGTAGTGCGGACCGGCATTGGTCGAGGGGGTCCTCTGGGCTCACTTGGCACGTCACAGCTTGAGTTGACTGCGGTCCTGCTGCTCCAGCTGTTTGGTCGAAGGACGGCTCGAGAGGAGCTAGCTCTCCTTCTGGACCGGCTTCTTGTACGAGAGCTGTGTCCTTCGTGGTTCTCCGCTGCCCGGCGAGAGGAAGAGCCAGCATCCATATGCGGCGCCGTGACGGCAGACTCGGGCATTGAAGCGGCAGGCGAGGGCGATGAGCCAGCAGCCTCAAGAGTCCGACGAATACAATACGGCAGATCATCAGGAGCGGCCAGGGGGGCCATGCCCGGCGTCGTGCCCTAGTAACCCACAAAGACTGAGCCAATCTCAAAGCATCAATGCGTAGTGCTAGCATGCAGGCAAGAGATGCAAACAGGACGTCTGGCCAGAGAAAGAACAGCAAACAGGCTGGAAGGACCTTATGAAGACGAAGCCGAGGCCAGGAGGCATCAGCTAGTACAAGCTTCCGAGCTCCCCGCAAGGTGCGAAGGAGATCAGAAGGCACCCTTCTGTCAACAAGGGAGGGCCAGCATGTAATCCAGCCAGGTTGGCACCGTAAAAGCCAGTGTAAGGCCACTTTAATCCATGTCATGTAGGGTTCCAAAGTTAGCAATACGGGTAGCATAAGCAACATCCAGCATACTTGCACCAAAGTCAGGGTCAAAGAAGAAAGTTCTCCGAACAAACTCAACACGCTGACCCGGTCGAAGTACGATCCAGATATCTTGCCACACCAGCATGGTGGAAGTCTCCTCCCAGTACTGATAATATAAAGAATGCAAGGAGCATCTTGCTGAAATAGGCAGGGGCCGTATAATCTCAAGCAGAAGTTCCATAGCAAGCTGCAAGATGAAATTCCTAAGGCAGTCCTCCCACTGCCACCATTTGGCACGCCGAGGGGCTTTGTTACTCCCATGCAAAGGACACAGCTGCTTGAAAACGTCAGCACTACGGCTGCCATGGCCAGCAACCATGCTTGCATCACAGGTGCAAGAGCCTGCTTCTCCAAAGGAAACCCCAGACCCAACGAACACACGAAGCAACCCCGAAAAGACAACACCGCGCAGCTGTAGAGCCGAGATGCTTCATGTCTGTTCTTCAATATGATGAAATCACTCAAGTCACTCTCAAGATGGTCACTTCGCAATCGAAAGGCAATGATCTCATTCAAGAGATTCGTCGCACGAGCTCGGCCAGGCAGTGAAAACTGGTTGAACAGTCTACGCCAGATCTCAAAGCCATTCTCTGTGTCTGCATTCCTAACAATCGCTCTCGCAGCTCCATCAGTGATCTGTGCTAGCATATATGCCAGTTGTTTCGAGAATAGTGACAATTGATTGTTCTGTCTGTCAGTCTGTTGCACATCATAGGCTTCGCACAGTGAATCCGTGACAACCTTCTGTGCATTCGTCTCAACCTCATCCATCATCGTTTTGGCCAGTGGCTTGTACAATCCTACATATCGCTTCAGCTGCCACGACCAGTCATCCCATTTATCCAATTCTCCGTGGTAGGCTGGAGGTGGAAACAGTTTGATTTCACCACCAATTCCTCTCATTCCGAAGTCCATTCTTTCTCACTCTTCCCGTCCCTGGTTCCAGAGCCGAAGCTCCGCTAGCATGCAAAATTCCACTATACAATCAAACAGTTATGGCAACCCGTAAGATCAACTACTTTCCCCAGTCAACAGTCGGTGCTTCCTTTTTGTGCAGCAGGCATTCGTCCAGTCTTGAGCCAATGCCATTCGGCATTGTTGCATTCACAGATGCATCTTGAACATTAGGGGGCTCATTGGGCTGGTGTCATTTAACAAGGACAGACGGGGAGTGAGGGAGGGAGGGAGGGAGGAAGGGAGGGAGGAAGGGAAGGAAGGGAAGGAAGGGGCAAAAAAAAGGGAGGGAGGGAGGGAGCGAGGGAGGGAAGGATGGAGGGAGAGGGGGGAAGCGGAGGGAGGGTAATCTTGGTAAATGTGGTGATCTTGATGTTCGTCTGGTGCATAGGAGGCGCGCAAGTGGTGCAAGTGGTGCGGGTAGTGTAATCTTGAAATCTTGCCCCCCTTGGCCAAGATTTCAATATTAGTAAGGTTTCGGGTCGTCGGGAAACCCAAGATGACCAAGATTACCAAACACCCACCAAGATTACCTAGATTACCGCATAAACACTAGTAGTTCTCAACTGTCAGCACAATGCACTAGTAGAAGTAGCAATAATCATTTACTTCAGCGTCCTCCGAAACAGCGACTGTGGCTTGAGGAACTTGCTGTTCCAGGGGCGATCATCAGCGGACCCGCCAATCCCTGATCCTGCTCAAGATCCCAGTAATCCAGACGGAAAAGCACGCCCACACAACGAAAAGCACGCCCGCCCTCACACTCGAGATTAAACTGTGAAACCAAACTCCTGCAGGCGCTTCAGCACATCAGGTCGACACCTGGGAAATGCGCACGCAGGCATGAGGTTTTTCCCAGGGTCTTGCCCGGCAACCGGGCCGGAACGCACAGAGGCTGAAACCACGTGCGCACGTGTGACCAACAATAGGGTCCTGAGAGCTTCGCTTTGCTTCGACTCACTCTTGCCAGGGCTAGCGGCTAGCGTGCTACACTCAGTGCCTGGCAGGCCAGGTGCCTCAGGAAGACCACCACAGCTCCATTGGCCTTGTGCAAGTTTGATAGAAGCCTCAAAACCTGCATATTTCTCGAGTACTTCCGGGTTTGCGGCAGATCCAACCTCTTCAGAGATAGGTCGACGCCTCGCATCTGACCTGGTCCATCTTTGCTTTTGGATAGCTTTGGACCGGGAGGTCGTGATTCTTCTGCAAGGTTGCGAGATGATTCGCGTAGGCCGAAGGGAAACTCAAGCTGCAGCCTCCTTAATTATACTCCCGTTTGGAGAGTCTGGGCCGCAGAGTGGGCTCAGTCTGGACAACGTCATGCAGCAAGCGATGTAACATCCTAGGCCATCAGAACTGGACGGCACAAGCATTTGGACATCCTGGACTGAAAGCCACTGCATCTACAAATAGACAGTGTGCACTTACTGCTGGGCTCCCACAGTGAAGGCTCAAGTCACTCGTCGTTTTCAGCAAAGATCTATGCACATCGAAACAGAGCTTCGGAAGCACGAGCAAGTTGCTTTCGGAACTTCTTCCGTTTCCCTCTCCACATCTCTCGCAAAGCTCTGACAGATGGACTGGTTTGGGCGGAAAGCTTAGGTCAACGGAGCTTAGTGTGGAAGTCGGATTCCGGATGATTCCGGTAGGAAAGTCAGTGCTCGAGACTCGGCACAAAAGGAATTTAGCCCCGTATGGCTCTTGCAGCCAAGACTCCCGGTGACAAGCTGCGCCTGGATCAGACAGAGATCTGTCTCCGCAATCCATGGTACATCTGGGTGCAAGACCAGCACCGTCTCTCCATCCACACACTCGCCTAGTCACAAGATTGGTTCCAAGAAAGCTGACAAATGCTGACAACGCATGCATCGTGTGTGATGCGGCGGCAACGCCCACCTGTTGGCCACACCTCAGGCTAGTCTGCTGCGAAGAACAGAATGCTTGAGAAGAGAGCTGTCACTCTGATACACCTGCCCTTGCTTTCCGTGCGGCCCAGACTTCGGCGATTCGGAGTGTTCGGGATATCTGCGGTCGTCCGATTAACGAGCCATTCTTTCAACTTCCCTTGCTTGAACCCTCCTACAGCTCGATAGCCCGCTTATTGAATTAAGGCGGCACTATGGCATGGCGGGACGCGAAAAGATTTGGAGACCACACCAAGGAGAGCGTTTGAAAGCAAAAGCGAGAACGGGACTGTGGTGGGAGAACGGTTTCCACCCAAAAATACGAAGGGGGACTCTGACAGGAGCGTGATTCATGAATTCAAAATCGCCTTACTGACAATGAAACACGTAAACGCTGGAGCCTGCAGGCTCCGGCGATTCTACCCACGTCCGGCCTTGCGGTTCAGGGCTCCGAACCCCAATGCGCCCCCGAGAACGCGGCTGCAACAGCAGCGAGACTGTGAAAAGAACGCTACGGGCACCACATTCAGCGGTCGCCACAGGACCGCCTCGTATGCCTGGAATCAACGATCCAAATCATCTTTCTGCAAGAATCCTACAGTGTTACCTTTTACCGCACAGGACATAAACTGGCCGATGGTGTTAGCAAGGGTTCCTGGCCCTGTTTTGCAAGAGATCGTGCAACCACGAATGTGGAACCGAAAACAACCCAAGAAAGAACTCTAGCGGCTCTGGCATTCCGAATTGGGTGTGGCTTCAAGGCACCTGTCCTCCATCAGAATCCTGCTGACAATCGTTGCAGACGATCTCTACAGGAACTAGGACTCTCTGCTTTCCGGGAACATCTGAAGATGCCGCGAATCGAAAATTGGAGAAGCTTGCTGAAGTCTTTGCATCAGAACCTTCGGTGTCGGCGGTGTGCAAGCACTGCAGCAACCGAAGCTGCCAACAAGCAGGCCCAGAGAGGTCGCCACTGCCACGAACCAGATGCAGTGAATGCTCCTATAAGCTCCAGAACCTCATGAGTACCAAGAAAAGCACCGTGCTTCGCAACAGTAAAAGCCTGCGGTTCCTCTTGAACTGCAGTTCTGACAGATTCAGCAGTGAAACCAGGTATGTAGGTGTGGCCCACAACCTTCGCTAGAGCCAAGTCGTTGTCGTCATCGCCCATACTCACAGTTGCATCTTTGTCAAAATGCCCCAAAGCCTTCATGAGGTACTTGGCAGCCTTGTCCTTGCCACTCGTGGCAGGATAGAAATCAGCACTACCCAGATTGAAAGAACATGCCAAGTTTGACGGCAGAGCATCAATGACAACACGAAGGTCAGCTTCAGTCTTTCCATGTGATTTTTTAACGCTGACCCGAAAGTCGGTCGAATACTTGTTGGCGTCACATGTCCAGCCTTCACGCTCCAATTTGCGGAACAAGTCCCACAACGTCCCAGGACGCTTGGAAGGCGGCACAGACTCGAGAACGACTGGTGCTGCAACATGAATACTGCGCCACTGCAAGTCTTCAACGATGGGTGTGGCCGTCGGGGCGGAATGGCCTGGAGCAGGAACGAAAATGCGTCCGCCATTCTCCGTGACATACGCATCTGCTGCAGGAAGGAACGGCAGGCGTTCCAAGACGGTGCTGCTGCGAGCACCACTGATTAACACGAAGAGGTGCCCAGCTTGCCGGATTTCGGCGACAAGCTGCAACGTCCTTTCACTGATGAACGCCAGAGTTCCGGTAGACGAAGGCGGAAGCGGGCGCACTTCGATCTCCTGGCCTTCCGTGGTGGTAAAGGAACGACCGTCTTCGGAAAGCCGACCCCAATGTTGCAGCGCATCGTCTGCTATGTGAACCAAGGTTCCATCTATGTCACTGAAGATTAACTTTCTCATCGCGAGATTGAGTTTCTCATCGCTGGCACGAAATCAACACTAGCGGCTGCGGTCACCGTAACTTTGTTAGCAAAGGCGATCGTCGAAGGAAGGAGTCTTTAACCCAGTATAACCCAGTGTCGATCTTTCTTGCAATCCTTGGCCCTTAGGGCCCCCGGCCACACCACCAGCATCCGCACAGTTGCAACGTGACGTTGCTGCCTGCCGAACTCAGGGATCTTGAGATCATCTTCGTGCAACTGCACCAGTTGAGGCCAGCACCTCTCCAGATACAACTGTGCTTCTCGGCTGGAAAACCCGCAGCTTGGGTCGGATAGCTGCTGCAATGGCCTAGAAGTCTGGCACTTCTGCAACTGACTTCTTTCGGAAACTGGAACACTTGCCGGACACAGGCTCGCCTGCAGCGGCGGCGGCTTTGCTAAGCTCTCGGGAATGTCTCGAACATATGCAATCTCACCTGCAACTCGGCAGCAAACACACGAAATGAAAGGGTGTCTGGCAACTGAACCAAAACCGTAGCCAAGCAGAGTCCTTCCTTCGTTGTTTAACTCGTAAAAGGAGATGCCTCGAGTCCTGCACACAGATCGTGAAACATCTGCCACAGTTGATCGAGCTTCCAGCTCTTGGCTTTCAGGTTGGCTGCCCTCAGAGCACTCGACATGCGTTGACAAGAGGATGATTCGCTCATACCGGCTTCTAGCCTGCCCATGTCTATTGTGCACCGATGGGAAACTTGCAAGCTCTCTCACACGGCAACGACATAATGAAGGAATCTCCACATGTTCCGTTGCTGCGGACATCACTGCATCCGATCCTGGGGGCATCTGAGGAGGTCCCAGAGATCTCAACGTTCCAGGTGAAGCCTAGGCTTAAAGCTTTCGTGAGATGCCTCTGCACTCTGGCGAGTAAAATACAACTAAGTCGGGCTCAGCATGCTCGGATTCCATCCGAAAACCGCTCAGCAACGAACTTGAGTGCCTTGATCTCAGCCTTGTGGGGCAACCAGTGCAAAGCAGCGACTTGTGAACTGAAGACTGGGTCGCATGCAAACTTCTCCAAGAACTCGCCTGTGTGTGACAATTGTCTCAGCGTAAAGCATGCGTTTGCGACATGATTGCAACAATCGTAGGGACGCAACCCACTGCGGCTTTCCCACCTGCCGGTTCACGACAATTCCAGCAATACACCCTTCCACATCTCTCACAAGACAGGTAACTCTGAGCCCCCATCGCATCGGCATCTCATAGTTGAAGTCCTCGTACAACACCTGAGAGTCTTTCTGCAAAAAGACGGACCGTGTGGTCATTGCTGGATGCAGGCCTCTTCTGCGAAGAAAGGTAAAGACTCTGACGGTGCTGCATTGCCCTTGCAGGGGTCGAGACGGTCGAGAGGCTGCGCTGCTTGTCTCTCAGCCTTATAACGGAAATACAACAGTATAGCCAGTATAACAGTATCAGTATAAGGGTACAAATTACAACTGACCAGCTCCAATTATCCGTCCTGCAGTTCGCTCCACAGATACCTGCAGATGTCACCTTGTGCCGAAATTCGACAAGACACATGGTCACCATCAACAACTGTTTACTAGAAAGGCGCTGGAAAACTGCTTCAAGAATCGCACTCGCTCCCGACGGGGAGCGTCGCTCAGCCTTGCTGCATGCACTTTCTCCACTGCAGCACATGCAAGCACAGCCATTTGAGAGGGGAACGGCATCAAACTTGGCTGTGCTGTCACCCCCGATGGCCTGGTGACCCACCGTGCGATATCCTCACTCTCCTTCTGGACTGACAAAAGCCTGGGCCTTCAGTAGTTCCACTGTTGCATCACCGGGCTTAAACAGGGGCTCGCAAATCTCGCGCAGGTAGCTGACCAACCTCAAACATGAGATACATGCTTCCACAAGGTCCAGACTACTTCGAGTCTTTGGGACAAGCTTTCTGGCTGCGACTTCTGTTAGACCCTTTCAATAGAAAAACGCGATTACAAACAAACATTGCTTCGGGCCATACTTTCAAGACCGATGCAAGGATTTCACACCTTCATCTCTCAAAAGTGTTTCGAGGGGCAACGATGTGGTGCACACCCTTTGTCCTTTTACACAACTGGGGCGAGGCATCATGCATGGCCATAGCGTCGCTAGCCTAAAATTTCTAGCCTGCACAGATTTGTGCATGCAGGACATCCTGCGCACACTACGATACCTGAAGCAAGTAGAACAAGTACAGCAGGCTTTCCAAGCCCCTTGCCCATCTTCATTCAGCTCCACATACGTGGTGCCACGGATTCCAACCTAGCTTGTCGGCTCTGGGAGAATCGCGAATCGTCCACTCAGAAGTCAGCGGGTCGTCCGGAATGCGGGGTTTGTTGCAGAGCGGGAGCATTGGTTTCTGAACCTGTCCCGCCGCTCAGCCTACACCCCGCTCCTTCCAAGGTCAAAGTTCCTGAGGCCAGATAGCTCCCCCCGTCAACCTCGGATCCCCCACTACTGCTCAGAACCGCCCGACACATCCCCAAGGAGCTGCCAAGAAACAAAGCCCACCTTGTGTCGCTTGCTGAAGCAAGGACGTGTTGAAATAACATGTTTCTTTGTGAGCTCTTGGCAGCACCGTCATCTTCCAAATGCCAGGTGAATCCGCAAGACCTCTCAGCTGTCACGATGCGACACAACCACAAAGATTAACATCAGCCTTGCTGTTGATTGCTGTCCCCAGGCCTTGTGCCATCACTCAGGCGGTCAATGACGATCCTGATTCCAGAAGCATGTCAACAAGTCGGAGCCTTGGTTTGATTTAGGAATACAGGTCCTTCCGCAAGAAGCCTTGTTCTCCATGTAGGCGCGAACCTCAGGGATGGCATGGCCCATGGCGTTCGTCGTCGCACTAGGAAGGTCCTAGTGCAGGCCAGCGGCACCAGCAGAATTCGATGCGCTGACGTCTGAGTAATAGAGGTCCTGCTGTCTTCAAACGGGGTCCCACACATTCGAGACTGAAGCGTAGAGTCTCCATGCATTCATCCGCACCGATAGCAATCATCTGCTGCATCCCGGGGAATCAATTTTCTTCAGCAGTCTTCTCCCGTCAGCTCAAAAGCTTCCAGCGCAACGGCATACCTGCAAGTCATGTGTCTACACTTAGTTCAATGATGGTCCGCTTGTTGCTAGGTCGGAGCTTCCACGATCTTGACGTTGCCCCCAGCACTCGCTCCACTGGTACTTGTGCTGAGGGGCACAAGTCCTCCCTAGCCAACGGGCAAGTCTTGCACACGGGATGGCGTGGTTTGCAGATTTCTTGGCCGAAGCCAATCATACGCCGAGCTACAATCTCGCGTATCTCTTCGGAAACAAAGCCTTCCAGGCAGTGTCGTGTCTGCTCCGGTTCGGTGAACCTTGACCATCCAAGCCGCCGAGCAACACGCTGAACATGAGTGTCTACGACCATTCCACATCCGGTAGCTTGCTGAAAGGTAACGGACAGAACCAAATTGGCTATCTTTGGACCAACCCCAGGCAACACAATGAGGGCATCAAAGCTTGCTGGCACTCTCCCTGCATGGTGAGAAAGAAGAGTTGCCGCCGTCTCGCGCAGTCTTTGCGCCTTCCCCTTGTAGAAGTTCACGCCGGCCAAGCCCAAACATTCAGAGAGCATCTCCAAGGGAGCCAAAGCCAAAGCCGCTGGGCTAAAGCACGCAGCACACGCAGACCCAAAGCGCAGCAGCAAGCGCTTCGTTGCATCGATGGCCGCACGATCCCGGGTCTGTGCACTCAAGATGGCCGCACAAAGACAAGTAAATTCACAGTTCTCGGATCCTGCCAGTGAACGAAGGAAATCATGAAACTCTTGAACTGTGCCTCGGGCATCAGCTGAAAGAAGCACTCTCAGCTGCTGGCGCCAACCAGGGGGGCTGCATCCACGAAGCCCAGCACCAGAAGCCCTCACGAAATGACCATCAAGGAACTCCTCTGTTGTGCAACTGCTTTCTGCGGAAGGATCCAAACTGCTCTCAGCACGTCTCTCCTCTATGTTGTTCCGGGCAGTGTACATGTTTAGGACCAAGGCCTCTCAGTTGTCTGTTGCGTCGATGCCAAGGCCCGAGGGCTCGAGGCCTTTCCCCACCGCCCCCAACAGCCTCAGCCTCAAGAAGTTTGTTTGTTTTCGTTGGCGCAACGGCCGTTGAGTTGATCGCGGTTGTTCCTCAGTGCATATTCTGCACACGAGAGTGTGTGTCTTCGCCCACACTCTCTGCAACGCCCACAGAGCTACATTAGCTACACCTTGCAACCTACGGGGAGACAGGGTACGTGACTAACCAAGTTAAGGTGCCTGGAGCTCCACATCCGTCCCATGCATCGTGCCCACCGGCATGAGCATGTGATGCGGCGAGGTCCGTCTCTGCTGCCGCACCTGCTGCGGCACCTGCTGTGGCACCTGCTGCCGCCCACCTGTCTCGGTCGGCGAAAACGCGAAGGCTTCCAACACATCGAGGCCAAGGCTTGCCATGGCGCGGATGGTGCGGTGCCCTCACTCTTCGAGACTGCTTGCGAGCAATGTGATCGGTCCCAAGCAGTGCCTTCCTGCCACTGCAACAGTTTAACTTCCTGTAGAGTCTGTAGAGCTCAGGGTTCGGAAGATGGAAGCATCGGTTCTTCAGCAGGGTTCGGGGTTGAGCCTGCAGCCTGCATGCAAGGAAGCTTGACTTGCACCAGTCATTTCAAGCCATGGAGGTGCTTGTGGACTGTTACAGACTCATGCATGCTGCACACTGAGACTAGTCGTCGGCAACTGACGGCCTCAACAACTGCATTCGCGTCGAAGGATTCCAGCCAAGCACGCTCCTTTTCCACATTGCCTCTTTAAGGGAAGGCAGTGGACTCGGAGCGCATTTCTGTCAGCAAACTCGAAGCTGAGAAAGGCACCCTGCGGGAGACCAACCTGCAGAGCAACCGTAAAGCCGTTGATAGCCTGCATCGAAGCTCACCACTGCACCTCCTCCCACAACTGCAGCACTAAAGACGGTGCTGCTCCCAAACTCGTCCTGCAAAGGTCAGGCGGAACATTCCAAGTCGACTACGTCACGACCGTGCTGACCACCCTGTGTGATCTGGGGCGTCAGCTGTGCTCGAGTAACTTCCACGGTCGCGGCCTGACTAAAACACTGAAGCAGAACAACGATGAGTATGCTTTTGCATGTTGGGAAACCCTTTGTCTGTGGACGCACCTGCATCGATGAGACCGAAGGATCGCCTCGCAGAACTGGCACTCACATGATCCGCACTGCCCTAGGCTTGTCATCCAACCACTCACTGGGTCCGGAACGAACAGGCCCGCATCTCTTGCCTCGATTTCGGAGCGCAGCATGCACACCAGCCTCGCTTCCACGGGCTGATCCAAAACCCTGCTTTGAAGTCAGAGCAGTGACGACTGCAACTCAAGCAATACTAGTACGTCTCGCTGGGTGCTGGTCAACGGATCCCATCATAAGGGCCGTCACTGCTGCAGAAGCCTCGCTATTCGCTATCTGGACTTTCAGCTGGCAGCTCTCTTTCCGGCAAAGCAGCTTGTTTCTGCAGTCTGCATAACCCACCTTCCCATTCTCTTCACGAAAAGCTGCTGGTGGCGAAACCTGGCAAGTACTCAGGTGATGCGTCTTTTCTGCAAGCCAATGCAGCAGGGCGCTCCCAGCCTCCTTGATCGGAAGAGCTGCCGAAAATGCCGGTCTGCTCAGCCGCGGCGGCGAAGCAGACTTGGTGTCATGAAAGGGACCACTTCACAACTGAAGTTCGGCCCCTAAGCTTTGCACAAGCAGCCCAGCCATGGCTTCACAGCATCGCACCAGGTGCCACCAAAAATACGATGTAGATTCGTGCAGCAGTGTCTTCTGAGGCTTAACACTGGAAGCTTCTTCTGCATCGTTTGCAATATGTGACTTTAGAATCACCTCTATCACTGATCGCAGTTCTCAGTTTCGAGCAACGAGTTGCTGGCATCCATACTGCTTGATTGACTGCGGCCACACTTGCGCAAACAAGGACGACAACGACAACGGCGACAATCACCACAGCAACAATGTCACACCAGCAGCAACAGCAAAACCAAGAACGAACCCTACCACCAAGCATCACTTCCATCAACGACATCAGTAGATACCGATACCAGACCACCAGCAGCTACCAGCAGCAACAGCAGCAGGCTGTACAGCAACGACACGTGCAGACTGCTGAACAATGGCCTGCCCGGCAGGTTTGCCTCTGGCAAAGTCCGATGGCGATGCTGTGATCAAGTTTGTCTCTGGTCGGCTGATGGACCTTGGCATGCACGGAGAGAGACAATGCAGCAAACAGTGGTCTAGACTAAAAAACAAAGCTGGCATAATTAAGATCACCGCGGGAATGCCATGCCTCCACGACGCGCAGCCAATACCAAAATGATTGCTGTGGCCTCATTATCAAAACCAATGCCGGAAACTCCTGCACATAACATATAACACGGCCAGGTGCACGGCGACGAAAGTGAACCGGCTGCCATGGCGACGGTAGTGTCTTCTGGACCGCGCAAGTGACGCCTCGGCAGTTCGCTAGGCATTGAAACAAGAAGATCGCTTGAGGACAGGCACAGAAGGCGCATACACACACACACACACACAGCTGAGGCCACTGCTGATGTCCTGAGGCATCAAACTCTTCTCAAAGAATGTCACAAAACCTCTGATCATCTTGGGCCCACGCATTGTCATCACAAGACAACGAACCAGTGCAGGCCCTTGTCTGCTGATCCAAGAAAGCACATAGGCAAGTGCGGATGGAAACTTAGGATGGGAAGCAAGCAACAAAGACCCACACAAACATGAAAAAAACTATACACCGGAAAATGTGCGATGTGTCGGTTCCAATCGGAAACGCCATGTCTGGAAATATCATCGCAAAACTTCTTCCGATTGTGGGCAATCGACACAACTGTCCGGATTGTGTTGGGGACATTCTGTCGCAGAACCGGTTGTCATATTTATATATGTATATGTTTCGAAAAGCCGACGTCTGGTTGACAAACAACGCCATTCTAAAACCAGCACAAGATAGATACGAGTGTCTTGTTTCGGAACGATGCTCGGCATGTTTCGGGGCAACTGCGCATGTCATCGTGGATGCTTGCGCTCTGAATATGTCAAAAACGATGATATGAGCATGCTAATTGTCTACAGACACGCAAACTGCATCCTTGCATCCACGCGAATCGCTCGACATCTTTTTTAGAAAACAAATTAACAAGCAAACGTCTTGCTTGCACAAGCAGAAAGCCACGCGCGACACAACAAGAATAAAAAACGACACGATGCTGTGCGACCAAAAAACACGACAGGTGGTGCATCTTGTGTTCCGATCGCGTAATTTTCAAGGCTTTGAGGCTCGTGATGAGACTCAAAGCAGCTGCTTTCCGTCATTTAGACTATCATCGGGCCCATTAAGCAGCACAGTGCAAACAACAGGCGTTTAGGAAAACCCATGCTCACACATCTCAACTCCTTCTCCAAGCCGTTTTCACTCTGTGCAATTTTCAGGTCAAGCGAAAAATTGCAAGAAGTTTTTCTTTTTTTGAATTTTCGACATCGAAAACAAGATTCGAAAACAGTTTTCATCATTGTTCGTCCTGGTGGAACAGTGATTCTAGATTTTTGAATCTTGGCTGGATTCTGAACTTGGATTGGAGTTCACTTTGCATTGAATCACCCGCTGAACCCAATTGCTGAGAACTCTGGCTGAGCCTTGATTCTAACCAAAAATAAGAAGCGGTGCATGGCTATTGGCTATTTCATGGATGCGACCGAACTTGGACAGCGCTGTTGGTGTCCGGTCTGCAAAACACTTAACGTTGTTGGGAATTGATCCACGTGTTTCAAATTGACTCCAAACAAATTCTAAACTCTTGGAGCGTTAGTTTCCGAAGGACCTCTAGGGAACCCCAGCGCCTCTGGGCCTCTCACACAGCACAACGCACAGAGCGGGCACGCTCCACACCTTTTTACTCCGCTGTTCTTCAGCGGTCCGAGTCTTGAGCCAAACCCGGCACGGCCTGAGGCTTCAGTACACAGCTCCCTGGACTTGAAACACTTCACAGCTGGTGAGCANCTCTGGCGAAAGCAAAAGGCTTGAGTCACTTTACAAACACTCCAAGCGTCCACAAAGCTCACTCAGAGGTCCGGACGGTACGATCGAAAGGCGGACCGACCGACCGACCAACAGACAAACAAAAAAGGTTTCGAAAACATGCAGAATGGTTTCGATCCATGCTCTCACCATGCCAAAAGAAATCGTACTCACATGACATGCAAAACAAGGCTGTGCAAAACTTTCCAAAGCAAGTTCAAGNCACCATGCCAAAAGAAATCGTACTCACATGACATGCAAAACAAGGCTGTGCAAAACTTTCCAAAGCAAGTTCAAGTGCTTCCACTGCCAGCTGGGAACCTTGGGAGGTCACATAAATCAACTCCCCCGCTTGACCGAAGGTTCCCAGACCCGGTCCTGTCCTCCTTTCGAAGACAACGCTACAGACAAAGTCCTGTGCGTATGTTCCTCAGTCTGCGCGTCCAGGAGCAACGGCGATCCTAAAAGACCCCTCGGCAAAGCTCTTCAAGCTGTACCTGCCGGCTTGTGAATTCATCCGAGCCGTAGTGCAGCCAAAGCAGTCTCTGCAAAGGCTCTCGGATAGTGCTGTGTAGCCTTGAGGTCAAGCGTTTGTGAATGATCATGGCTACCATCACATGCAAAGGTTCGTGACATGATTTGAATAAAATCCGCATCGTTCGAAACAAGGTTCCAAGTTTTCTTCACCAAAAGATTATCTTGGCCTACCATGCCTACCATGCACCCATGCACAAGCCCTTCGTGGTGGCTTCTGCCCCGCAGGAAGCTCTTTGTAGATTGCCAGCCCCAATAGCTGCATCTCTGTGGCCACTCTATCACCCAAACACTCACTTGTGGGCGGGTGTTAAGTTTCAACCACGATTTCCAAAGCTTTCTGTGCACTGTGAACAGGGCCTGCAAGTGCTCTTGGTGTTGGGGGTTGTGGTGCAAGTGCTTTCTTTGCCAAGGGCTACCCCCA
>BGNK01004944.1:2239-45799 GCA_003297005.1 Symbiodinium sp. clade A Y106 | reverse complement strand
TTCTGGACGTCGTTAAGTCCTCTGCTGTGCCAGGCCAAAATTCTAAATAGTAAAACAGTAGTGACGGGATGAATCGCAATAAGGACAGCTGTATGAAGAGTCAAACACATAGAGAGCATTGCACCGTGGATATGTTACCTCGCACAGCATTACCAGTGTTATGTTTCCGCAATGACCGCGCGATATCTATAGTATCTATAGAGCACAAAATGACGACTATCCACAGAACAACGACAGCTCAAAATATCAAATGCACTGCCAAACCACAACATTCCGTATTCAAACGTATTCAAAACGTATTCTGTGGAAAATAATGACTGGCATACTTCATAAAAGACCAGATGTTGTAACTATCATGACAATACAAATGCCGAATAAGAAGGAGGGAAACCGAATCATCCGAATCATTCGGGCCCGGATCCAAGATCCNGCCATCCTGAACCTGAGATTTAGGAGAAAGGCTTGGGGACAAGGGAATCCCACGGACCCACGCCTCCCGAAGACTGAGATTCAAGCACAAAGGCGTGGGTACATGGGGGGGGGGTACCATATATATATATATATATATGTGTGTTTGTTGGGGGTTTGCCGGGCAAGCTGAGGAACGGTCACTCGCAATAAGCTGGGCTGTAGTTAGCATTGCTTGTTGACATCCGGTGTCATCTTGGCATGTCTGGCGTTTCAATGCGATGCCTAATGTGCTAGGCTAGGCTATGCATCAGTAGAAGTTGGACTTATTTCAAGCGGAGCGGTGGGAATGCTTTATGAGAGTATGCGTGAATCATGGGGGGTGCTTGTAAGTCAACTGCATCCTATTTCGTGCGCCGATCAGGGGTATGCCATTGCAGCTCAGCGTGCTGACGACGAGGAGGCGTCCTCTTTATTCGTGTGCCGGAGGGAACTGGGAGGAGAAGTTGTAAGCTCCCAGAAGGGGACGTGATCCACATTGCTGCGTTTTCCAGTTTGTACTCCGACAGCCATAAGTTGACACCACTGGCCGAAGCCATGTGGCAGCACACCTTGTTCGTTTGCGTGTGTGGCCAAGCCTGCCTTCTGCTTGGGCCCCGACATCCGTCTGGAGGCTCGGCCGGCTTTTCCCAGACTCGGGGACCCTCAGCCCCCGGGAGGCGGCGTGGGAAAGGCCAGTGATCTGAGTCAGAGTCTACAAGGCAAAGGGTCTGCAAGCGCCGACCGCCCCTCAAACCCTCGCAGGTCTTGTTGAGAATCCACCAGCGCCGCGACGATGAGCCGCAGCTGAGCTACGAGGCAGGGAAAGTCTTGAGAGTGGCGAGTGTGGCCGACTTCAAAGCCTGTTCTGTGCTCTTTGGTGCCAGCTGCTGTCATTAAGAATACAGTCCAACGCAATGTCGCAGTGTAGTGAGTCAGCAGGGAGCCGAGACCCCAAGATGCCAAACGAAGAATGCCTCTTGAGCCGGGTGTCCTTAAGCCCTCGCTTCCGTTAGTGGTATGGACATCGTGTGAGACCTTCCTGTCAGCCGAGGTAAGAAATTCAGCTGATGGTCAGGAGCGCCCGGGTTGCAGCCTAGACAAGGCCGCGGCATCATGTCCCTTCAATACATGTGTATTCGTGTCGCAGTGTCATGCTAGCATCTAAGGATTCCGATGAACGTATGTTCCACGACAGTTGCTTCCTGGATGGAGGAAGACATGGTGCGAAGGAGACTCCGTAATGCTCTTGACAGTCGATTCACCGCGCTGCCATGAAAGGAGCCCTTGGCTGACACAAGGGCTTGCAGCGCCAGAAGGCAACAACGGTTTGCCAGATTGGAAAGGAAGTCGCTCTGGGCACTGCAAGGCACTGTGCTCACGCGATCTTTAGCGGGCGAGGATGACTTCGAGGACAGACGGGTGACCTCCAAAGTTAAGTTTGCGGTATTCGATTGGTTTCTGATTGTGCAAGATTCTGCTGCAAGATCACGTCCTTGATGATCGTTGTGCGGGTGCTGGGATTCACTACGTTCTGACCGATGTGTCAAGGATGCATTTGCTCCCATCGGTGAGCCTGTCGCGTCCGGGAGCTCAGATGGGAAGCCTTTGGCATCGAAAAGACATGGCAAGCTTGTACCGGCAATCAAAGTTGAAGGTCGCACGGTGGTGGAAGCGTGTCATGCAAGATGTGGTGCCCTTGGACAGGGAGCGACAGTGCACAATTGCGTGGAGTGTGTCACGTAGCCGATGCCAGTCATGCCAGTCCGTGAGGGCACATATGAGAAGTGAGTCACCAGTGATTGTGTGCTTCGACCTCGTGTTCTTTGCATGTGCTGCTTGGCTGTTTGCTGCTTTGACTGTGCCAGTTTCGCCCCGCGAAGCTTGGAATTGTCTCTGCCTTCGCAGGGAGCAGGCGGGCACCAGTGGTTCGGTTCATTCGTACAATGACGTGCAGGGGGAATGTGTGTGACCTTGATTTGAAGGCATGTATAAGTGCGTCCTGGTTTATGCATTCGAGGTCAGAAGCTACTGTCACCTGCGAGTCTCCTGCAGTGCTCTGTGCTCAGCTGATGCGGGTATGGCCCAACGACTCGGCTAGCCGGCCAGCTGTAGTCTGAATGGCCGCTATTTTTTTGCTGAGACTGACGGAAGCTGGCCTAGGCTTGGATTTTGCCGCGCCCGTCGCGCGGTCCCCAGTTTGCCGTTGTTTCGCGAAATGATCAGGTCAGACTGTACACAGTGCTCAGGGCACGATGACCGTCCAAAGCGCGGTGGCGGCTGCCAAGATGGTTACGTCCTCAACCAGCCAAGAGGTGACAAAGTCACGATGTTTGAGCGCTGCGTCAGCTCATCTGCCTCAACGCTTCGAGGGGGAAGCGGGAGGATTGTACCTCTCAGTCCTTTTGGATTTATTATCCGAGACAGGGGGAGCCTCCAAGATGACCTCAGGAGAGTGTGCAGAACATGAGTGATTCGGCCTAGTTAGCATGGACAGGTAGGGACCCAACTCTTCACGATCCTTCTTTGGGCTGTGGTGCTCGAGCTCGGAGAGGTCATCGAGGTTCTGCTGTCATGTCTTGAGTGACTGGTCACGAACGCTAGCAGCGCGCTCCTTGGAGCTTCTGGGAGTTGTCGTGTACGAATTCACCTCAGTAGTAGTGACACAGCTAAAGATCGTGCCTAGGAGCTTATTTGGTCCTGCAGCAATAGTTAACGGCGGGAGGGAGGGCCTTTGCGCATTACGATTGTGCAGTTTGTTCATTGCTAGACTTCTTCGCATCTTCTTCGCTTTATGTATATTTACGCAATGCGCCAACCTGACAGGATTCTATCAAGGACCATGCCAAGCGCATTTGTTGTCTACGCATGTTTAGGGCGTCGACCTGGCAGATTCGAGCACCACGGCACTTACCTCTGTCTTTATGCGGAGTGCGTCTACGTGCTTGCATCCACCCTGGCGAGCATGTGCGCAATGGCGAACGAGCTCTACCAACTCTGCGCAGTTTGTTTGCTCTGGCTTTCGTTTCCCGCTTCTCAAGTTAGACTTTCCTGCAGAGCTTGTGGGGGGTTTGTGGCAGAATTGAAAGGAGCTGTCCCGTTGGGCCATTCTCATTGCAGGCATGCCGCGAACTGGTGCTCCAAGACACTGACCCCACAATGGCCTGGAGCCCAGACGTATGACACTCACACCGTGTCGGCTATGCTCGTCATTAAGCGCAGGTGGCCTTGGTGCTGGCCGTCGGTCATGCCGAAATCTCAGGGTGCTGCAAGTCTCTGCTCAAGAAGCGAAGCACATTGCCGTTACCCTCGAGTAGAGCTCGATGCTCGTAAACATAACTTTGCACCTCACGACGGTGCAGATTCCAGATTCGGTCGCAGTTCCAAGGCCATTGGAGATGAGGTGCTCCTGAGACATGCCTACTGGCCCAAGCCTCAGCTCCAAGGCTTGCAGTCTCTTGGCTAGACATGTCTAGAGTCTGGGCTAGTGACTAGTAATTGCGCTTTTGTGCGCTTTGAAGGCGCATCCGTGAAGAACTGTGTGGTCCTACAGGGGTGCATCTGGCACGTGTTGTTGATTAGATTACCTCGAGCTAAGCAGCCGATGAGTCATCAAAGCCACGTCCCGCAGAGCACAGTCTCAGTATCTTGGAGTTGTTCGTGCCGACAATGTGGGAAAGACAAGGCGGTGCCGAAGTGGTGGCTTCCTGAGCTGATGCTATCGGGCCATCGCCAGGTGCCGGAAGAATGGCTGCAGGGAGCGAACCCTGTCCGACTTCTCAAAGGCTCCGGAAGATAATTACGACTGAAAGTTTGCTCATTCTACGCATCATTTTGACAGTCCGTGCATGAATCCGGCAAATTCTAGACTGGCCGGGAATCATCTCAGAATTCGTGTCTCACGTCTGGGGCCGGCCCTTATCCCCCTCATCACTCACTAGCATTCTGCTGAAGTGCAGTTTTTCTCACGGACAGGTGGGTATCTGGCGCACCGGACGATCTGCAAAACACCCCTGAAAGTTCTTTCCAAGGCCTGGTGTTTTCAGTTACCCGCCAATGTCCAGCCTTGATCTGCGCTTTGCGACAGGCTTTGGAGGAAGACATTGCTGCAAAGCACAGGCCGGTGGCTCAGCGAGCTTTCTTCGCGGCCGACTCGGCTGCCCTGCCCAGGCAGTGGCTCACCTCCACAGACTGCTACACTCTCTGCCAGGCAGCGGCAGGTTCCCTTGATCCAAGAAAACGTGTTGCTTTCGAGGTACGCCGGGTGCGTTCTGAGGATGGGGGCTATCCCCACTTCTACGAGCATCTCGACATTGAACGTCCTCTTGGTCGTAGCTAAGCAACAAACATGCTTTGCCAGGTTGCGTCTGGACCATTCGGACGAGATTCTGATGACGGCACAGAGGCGAATTTGTCCTTGCAGTAAAGTTCACTAGGCAGAGAACATGCAACGCCACCACACCGACACCAGCTCTCGCTGAAGGGAAGACGAACAAAGTCCTTGCCGAATCTATGCCCACAAGGCAGCATCCAGAGATATCAAGAGCCTCCGGAGGCAAAGTGATGCTAGGAAGTGCAACAAGCGCTGAGTGTGGGGGAGGCAGCCGGTCCAGAAAAGTCGGAGCACTGCCAGGCCATGCTCTGCCTGGGGTTTTGAGTTGACCTGCAAAAACAGAGAAGCAGTGACTAGGAATACATCGGCAGTGTGGTGCCAAACTTCTGGGGGACTCTCTTCACCCTCTACGACAGTGGGGCGGATGCCAGACCCCCGGGCTTCACGGACAGGCAGAGCTCGGCACAGCTTCGCTTCGCCACGTCGCCACGGCAGGTAGAGGAGCTGATGAAGCGCGGGGAATGGCTCCGTGGTCTACCTCTCAGGCCCAGTGGCCCAAACGGTGCGGCACATCGGGTTCATTGAGATGAGTTTGCAGAACTAGCACGATGGACATCGACGAACCCAAGCACCGCGGACAGTGCATCGCACAGGCCGCGGAAGACCATCGTAAAAATCGGGTACGAAACCAACGTTTTTGGAGACAGCCCAAGGACCCTGGAGTGATTCCGTCGGATGAGCAACTTCGAATTGCAGCATCACGCTAACGCTGAATTCCTTCAGGAGAGTTTCAGTCGAGTACGTGCACAACAGCGACAGGCGAAAACATGCCGTTGCTTTGACGGAGTAGGGCCGGGTTGACATTGTGGGTTTACGCTCAGGCCAAAGATGGAGAACTTGAAGCCACGATGGGTCGCGGTCTCTGTCAAGCGTCATCACATTGTTGTTTCCGATGCTTCCCCGACTCATTCCCTGATCGCATGACCGACGCAACGGCGTCCACTTTGTGAAAATCAAGCTCGAGCTGCTGCTGATCGCTCTGAGGACAAGAAGTTGAACTCCTACGCCTTGCCCTTCTTTGGACGGGTGCACAAACCCACATTCAGTTCTGTCTTCGAGGGATTCAGACGGATCCCTGCTCACTATCTTGGGAAGGTAGGTATTGAGGGCGAGGGCGTGGAAGTATGATATTCGAGCGTTTGGTCGACTGCATGATGGAGCATGGAGGGCGGAAGGCGAATGCCACGGTGATCTGACCAAGTGTGATGCCATGCCAGGTCAAAAAAGCGAGCGCAAAGAATTTTCAGCTCGTTGTGAATGCGGTGCTGTCCTTGGAGATGTGAGGCAGCATGAACCAAAGGAGAAGCAGGTGGACTCATCTCAATCATAGAAGAGGAACAGCGGCACGAGCTGAGGATCCGAACACCATCTATTTGATGTTCGGGAAGGTGTCAAAGGTGCGCCCGGGCCGCGCAGGTCCCATCAGAGCACTGGACCCGACCAGAGTGGTAGAGGACGTCTTCTGCTTGGATTTCCGGGGACCAATCGCGCCCCTGGAAGCATTCGCGATAGCGCCCGCTGCTTACAGGGCTCTTACATGGGCGGACTGTCTGCTTGCATTCAGTGACAAGTTGGTGGACGGCCTGGAAGTGTCGTGGCCGTACGCATTGCAGCAGGACAGCTGCCTTGGCGAAGAAGCGAGCTGTGAGTTGATCCCTGTCACATCAAATTAATAGGATGGTTAACGGATGTAAAGAGTGCGTAGCATTCGGTATCTAGACGACGCAGATGCAATTCAACCACGCCTGCTCCTATACGCTGTGACATCGACTAGCTGCCTGGCTTTCTTAGCCTCAGGGCATCCTGTCTCACTCGCCGAGCGGTTTCGTTTTGTGCTCAAAAACGGCTCGTGGACGACGGCATTTTGTGGGTGGCATTGACGGATGCTAACGGGTAGTTTCATCGTTTGATCGTTCTGGAAGAAGGTTTGCCAGAGTTGAGGCAGAATCAATCATTTGTTGCTGGACAAGACACCTGCCACATCGAATTATAGGTGAACAGAGGTTTGCATGTAACGGGGTCTGCTCCTTTTCCAACACGAAATTTCGTTCTGCAAGTGGATTTCGCATCCATGCTGTCACTTGCACTGGCCAACAGCAATCGTCCTGACGCGCAGCTTCTGGTCTTGACCGACCTACCTCGACTTCTCGTGCCACGCTCTTGGTTTCAGCAGATCGTTGACTTGATGCCCGAGCAACATGTGAGCGCTGACGACTTCAGTTCATTGAGGAAGCCGAAGCGAGGGCATCATTCGCATTCCCAGGCTCGACAGTCGTGGTCGTAAAGTACTTCGAGATGTCGATCTTGCTGACAGTGGAGGCCTAGCTGATGCAAAGCGGGCAGATTACCTCCTCGCTCATACGTAACACGTGTTTGTAGTCGCAGCTGGCAATGTGGCCGAGACTCGTCCATACAGCGCAGGCACTACGAGGCAAGAGAGCATGACTGAGAGTCCGTGGCCGAGTGAGTACCTGCGCTTCCCAGGAAGCGCAGGCTAGGAGTTTCGACCCGAACGGGACTGCGCCAAGTGTGATGCAGTCATGCGTAGTCATGCATTCCCAGACGCAATCAGTTTCAGTGTAGCAGGGAGCGGTTAGGCGCATGTGTCATAGCATAAGCTTCACACAAGCCGCCGTTCGTTGCATGAAGCCGTGAGATGTCGAAGGTCTCAATGACAAGGCTTTGAATCAGAAGTCCCACACGGACTTCGAAATCAGCCGAGAGCTCGGCTGTAGTGGCTGTTTTCTCATACCTGAGCGCCCAGTGCCCAAGGCCTTGGCCGCTGTCGTCTTCGCTGTCGTGACACTGACCTGGGGGCCGAGGCGCGCGGTGATGCGCCGACCGTCGCAATGAAGCCTCGGAGTGCTTCAAAACAATCCATGCTTGGACCAAGACCTGGCTTGATGAGCTTTCGTCAGCACGCCAGCGAGCGACAATGAGCCTTCCGGCAAGCAGAATCTATGTATGTATGTATATATATATATGTATGATGTATGTATGTATGTATGTATGTATCTGTCTGTATAATTTACAGACGTCTGTGCATATGTATATACGTATGTATGTACATATATATGTATATGTATATGTATATGTATATGTATATGTCAATGTCAATGTCAATGTCAATGTCAATATGTATATGTATATGTATATGCATATGCATATGTATATGTATATGTATATACATATATACACGTGCACACCTACTCTCTATATATACATATGTATGTATGTATGTATGTATGTATATGTAAGTATATGTATGGATATGTACATGTATGTATGGGGACTGCAAGGTGCTGTTTTCTGTATATATGTATGCACAATACCTGTAAAGCTGACATCATATCCAAGTCTGTCTCTCAGTCATGCACTCACTCAACCACTCAATCACTCAATCACTCAATCACTCAATCACGCAAT
The DNA here is from genome assembly GCA_003297005.1 of Symbiodinium sp. clade A Y106. Lineage (NCBI taxonomy): Eukaryota > Dinophyceae > Suessiales > Symbiodiniaceae > Symbiodinium > Symbiodinium sp. clade A. The sequence continues at coordinate 37,533 of BGNK01004944.1, read as the reverse complement.
CACTCACTCAGTCACTCAGTCACTCAGTCACTCAGTCACTCAGTCACTCAGTCACTCAGTCACTCAGTCACTCAGTCACTCAGTCAGCCAGCCAGTCAGCCAGTCTGTCAGTCAGTCAGTCAGTCAGGCACTCACTCACTCACTCGATAACACACGAACGCACTCACGCAAGAACGCACGCACATACTCACTTTGTCACTCAGTCATACTTAGTCAGTCACTCGCTCACTCGCTCACTCACTCACTCACTCAGTCATGTTCGAGTTCTGATCCGCAGGAAGTTCTTAGCACAGCCGGATCAAATCCTTTGTAATGTGTACATGTGTGTTTCTGCGTGCCACAAAGGACACAAGGACTACTCACACTCACACTCCGACATTCACTCACAAACACACACACACACAAACCTTTAAACACACACCCACACACACCCACACACTCTCTCTCTCTCTCCCACTCGCTCTCTCTCTCTCTCTCTCCCTCTCTCTCTCCCTCCCTCCCTCCCTCCCTCCCTCTCTCTCGCTCGCCGGACCTGCAAGCCTGGTTTCACGTCCGGTTCAAGCATCCGAACAGTTGCCCTCAGGTGAAGCTATTGCTTGTGCAGCCTGAGGTCTCCACCAAAGTGTCCTTGACTGAAGATGGACAAGTCAAGTCAGCACGGTTGAGAGCCCAATGCAGCATGTCATGCGTAGCGTAGATTTTTCCATCAAATCCTCCTGTGGCCTCCGAGCCGAAGGGTCTTGCCGAAGCAGGCGCACGTCAGCAACGACCATAACCATCCGGAGTTGAGCCAAACGGCTGCAGGAAGATTTGTTTTAAGTCGGAAAGTGCACCTGATGCCCTAGCACTCAGGTAAGGATGTTGCACTTGCACAGCTGGCTGTGCGGGGAAGTTGTGCGCACTTTGTTTAATGACGTTCGCAGCGTTCACAGCTGGGCCACAAGCCGGAGATGTGAGCTTCTCCTGGACGGCTGGAATCGACCAGCTTTTTTGCATAAAGGACCGAGGCGTGGATTGAACTCCTGGCACCTAGTGGAATGACTTGCGCAGACGCTCATCAGCCTAGATCTAAATGCAGTGATGAAGAGCCGCGTATCAAAGAAGCCTGTTGGCCAATCCAGACCAAGCGTTTTGCCGTAATTCGCAGCAGCGAAATGCAACAGCAAGGCTTTCCCTTCTGTGTCTTTTTAGCACCAAGCCGCCCGATGTCCCTGTAGCAGGCTAAACTCCGGGCGGAGGCCTGGAAACGAAGACGAAGGCGAAGGCGGCTGCTGGTGCATCGAAATTCGGCTTCAGAGCAAGACGGGCACGCCTGTGAATGGAATCATCTTGGACTAGTGTCCGGGGCATCTCCGCATGTTGTGGCTTGGCTTTTTGCCACCCCTCCTGAAGACAGCAAGCAAGGAAAGTTGCTTGTCAACGAGGATGAGCGTGCCATTGTGTGTTCAACTCTTCGTTCTGAGATGTTCTGAGCAAACAGCTGTCTTCTTGATTCCCTACCGTTCCTGGGATGAGAAGCAGGATCAGGCCTCTTCTCCGGTGTACAGGCTCTTTGCATTGATTTGCAGACACACTTCTGGGGCTAGTGTGGACTTTCATGCTGTCACAGCCACAATTCCGACCAGATGGGGGCGCGACCACCATGGAGGTCATGGAAAGCTATAGGAGCGAATGACAGTATTCGCTGCCTTGAAAGCCCACTAAGCAAGCCCTGGGCCCCTCAACTCGCATGCGTAAGCGGGACCACCGGGATCCCACGGGGACTGCCTGCCGTTGGTGCCGTTTGTGCACAATGATCAGTAGTGATCAATGATATCAGATTGCGAGTTCCATGGTCCTGGCAGACCCAGTGCCGTTCCCGTGAGAGCTGCTCGGGTGTCTGGCAGCCTCCCCCACCCCTTCCGGAAGGGCTGCTGACAGAAGGTGCTTTCAGAAGCGCTTTGAAGGCCTTCTCATCTGGTAGCCTCGCGATGGCACTGCGCAGACATGGCATGAGCTGGCTGCGACGTGCTCGGAGCAGGATGATCAGGTCAGCTCCCAGACGCTGAATTTGATAGCTCAGCGTGAACACGCGTTTATCCCTGCGATATTCCGACATGGCAGAGAACTGACTTGAGATTTATATACCCACTGAACCAAAAACCAGGGCCCACGGCAGTCCCTTCTGAATCGATAACCCAACCTCGAGGACATTCCCTGCACCGCTTAGCATCGCTTAGCGTGATGCTTGCCCGTGCCCGGCATGGCCTCTAAGCCTCGCCTGCCGCCCGCCGCATTTGCGCGGCCGCAATCGGACTTGGAGTCTTTGCTCGTTTTCGGGAGAATTTTTGGAGATCTTCAGGGTTCTTCATTAGATTCTTTAGTTCGTAGAGGTACGACGAAGTCTAGTCTGCAAAGCAGCCCTTCGCAGTCTGGGTGTCTGACAGCAACAGAACACACCGCGGGCTATGGGGTGGTGAACCAGGAGGCTTGCGGCATTACATACTCGCCACATGTAAGTGCCGCAGACGGACCGTTTCGTCAGCGACTGAAGTGATATTCCCCCACGGAGCACCTGCCTTGGTTACAGCTGCACCAGGCTGTCCACTCGTGTGAAGACGGCCGTTTGCATGCATGAGATGGTGATCTGGGACGGCTAAAGCCAGCGACTGTGCTGTCCAAGGATTTTCTCTCCGATGAGGAAGGCTGTTGCGCGGCGCCCTCGGAGAAGAGACTCGAGAGTGCAGCGCCCTTGCAGACTTCTGCTGCCACTGCTGCCACTGCTGCCACTGGCACCAGGACACTGCATGCAGAAGCCGTGCCTGCCTCCAAACTGTGGCCGCTGCACATACAGCTGGAGGAGATCTGCTTGGTCATGCGGTGTGGCTTGTTTCGCGAGCACGTTGCTTGCAGCAGGTGGCATGGCTTGCAGCTGCAATATGTCTGCAGGTTTGCTGCCCGTTGCAATGGTCATCGAGATGTTTGAGCAGCATGCCAGCAGGACGTCTTCGTTCAGGCTTTGCGTAGAAGCAGTGGCACTCTTGTAGAGTAGATGGTTTTGGCCTTCCCCTGCTCAGCTGGACGTCCATGGCCTTGCCAATTGCCAGCTTCAGCATCCTGCCCTCCCTCGGAGTGCTCCTGGCCAAGGTGGGGAGTGCCAAAGCCCAGCGCCAAGTAAACGTTAAGCGACCACAGGCAGCCAGCAGCGATAACTGCGGGCCGGCTCGACGCATCATTGGCTGATTTTCTCAAATACTTGTTCTCGTGATTGACCTTTGCTTGCCCCGCCAGCTTTCACAAGCCATCTCTAGCGCCAGGGCTGGTTGGTGCAGCTTTCGTGGTTTCCCTCTTTGTGACCATGCTTCTGCCGACGGTTGGGTCTCCTAGTGACGATGCCACGCTGGTGTCCAGGCAGAACTTAGTTTAGCCGCGCATCATGTGTAGTCGGAACGAGAGCGAAGGACATATTCTCTACAGGCAAACGGGTCAGTCTTCTGAGATGGTGCATGCGTCTGAAGGTGAGGAATTCATTGATGCTCTCTGCAGTAGCACTGGGCCTTTCTGGTGCAGCCGTGCAGCCTCTTGGCGCAAGGGATCACTGAACTTCTCGTAATTAGATGAGGAAAGCTATGGTACCCAATTGTGTATTGAAGCCTGGACAGCATGCAAGCCAGAGCTTACGAGAGGCTCTTTATCTGCTGTGTTTGTTCGCACTAAATACAGTCGAAACATTCTACACTGCTCAGGTTGGTGCTGCTGTTCTGCTGCACGGAGGCTTTCATGACAGCATCTGCAGGTCATATGCGCTAGGACCACAGAACCTGAAGCTCAGGTGGTTGTGAGCTCCGCTCGACTTTGCCATGTGCTGGCGGTCTCTTGGTGGGCTCAGTTTACGGCTTGGGTTCGAAGACGGTCTGTGCAGGAAGGGGCTTCAAGGAGACAGCACATGGTGGAAAGGTTGCTGGCCTCATCCGGAGCTTTGGCGAGTTTCTGGGCTTGATCGTCGCCTCCGAACCTTGGGGTGACGGCCTCGGAGTGCCATGAGGGCTTCCTTCTCATCGTACCAAGATGACGCCTATTCATATATGTCCAGCGGATTTGTCACGGGAGCGGCAGTTTCTGAGTCACGACTAACTTGCAGCTTGCAAGCTAAGCAGGCCACGACGGCTACTTCACAGCCTTCGCATCGGAAAGCTGCCCAACTGGCCCGTGCTTGACACTGCGAGTGAGCGACGTGCCCTAAATAGCTGCTCGGGTCGGACGGGATACTCGCCGCGGTGTGATTCATCCCGAGTTCTCGACTTCTGAGGCATGTCGCTAGCTGTTCCATTCTTGCTCTTGGGCCTGTGTCTGTCTTTGTGACTTGGCCTTCTTCAAGCAATCCTTTCTTCGATTGCATCCTTCTGCTCGAGCCCTTGACCTGTGCGTTGAGTGGCTCATATGCAGTTGAAGCTCCAGCACGACAGAGCAAGAACAGAAGCCGAAGCGGAGAGCGAGCGTGAGCGAGCTGCCTAGGCTCGGAAGGTAAGCGTGCCGGTCAGAGCGAGACAGAGAGAGAGCGAGAGAGAGAGTGTGGACCTTTCCCCTGCGAAGTGAAGTGAAGTGAAGGCGATAGCAGGGGTGGAGTGCAGCACCGCAGGGTTGCGAAGGGAGACATGCACCGACTCGGCCGATACGGGCTAGGACAGGACAAAGTAGCGAGTTGAGGGTGCAGGGGGGTTAAGACCGCTACACTTCGCCAGCAAGCAAGCAAGATTATCGTTAATTTTTTCCTTTTCGGCCTGCAGGGTCTTTCGTGTCAGAAGGGGCTCCGCTCCAAAGAAATACTGCCCAAAGTCTCCTGCGAAAACACAAAGCTCAAAACAACAACCCACGATCAATTCAATTCGAGGAAACGAGGACGATCGACACGCTTCAAACTTCCCCTCACAACTTCTCGCATATCGTGCAATGAAGGGTCTGAACGGGATCACTGTCATCTCGAGAAAATGCTGCATGCATCCGGGATGCCGCTTATGTGTGGTTTCTAAGGGAGTTATTGCTCCCCACTGGTGCTTGACGATGACGGACGAAGCTGTGCCTACGGGAAAAGGCCGCCCCGTTCTCTGCCAAGTTGCCAAGGTGTCGTCCCCTGGCCAAAGGCATGGCGTGGTGCATCGGTACATGCAGAATGCGGTGTTTCTCGCTCTCTTCTACCGTGTCGTTCTTGTAACGCTGTGTCCGCTCGTGGTCGCCCATGGCATATGTGCCATTCCCCGGGAGGAGTGAGGCGGAGGAGTGCGTGACATCTCGGTCGCCACAGACTTGATTCGGAAGCCGAGGTCTGTCGCCTGCTGCGCGGTCGGCAGGGTTGTCATTCGTGTGGAGTCATCGGCCGCTATGACAGAATCAGAAGGATCCTCCCTCCGAAGAGATGTGCCCCACGTGCCTGTAACCCCCCCCTGCCCGAGTAGGACATGAAATCTCTAAACTTGGAGGTCTCCACGAGTCGGAATTGTGTGGAGCGGCTTCAGTCCACACCCCCCTGCAGCTCGCTGTCTAAAATTCAGGGCTACCCCCCGATGTTGTGTCCATCATCACGGATGAAGGCGTCCTCCACAAGGATCTCTGGCCTCGGCCTCGGCTGATGGCACGGCAGGCCACGGCTCCTCGCAAAAGTGCTGCGCCGGCTGCGGCTTCAAGCTTCTAACTCCAGGGTCCGCCCCCCAAGGCAAAGGTCCACACTGACTCGGTTCACGTCACGTCCATGCTACCTGCGCGTCCATGAGCAAGAGCATCCCTGCACGAACGATAGCAACGTTCACTCTACCGATGCATCCATCGGCCATGCGCCCAAACGACGACAATGACATGCTACCACTGCATCCTCACCATGCGCACGTAAACTTTGGGGGAGGACCCTAACTCCAAAATGGCTACTATAAGGCCGTGTGCGTTGGCGTGGGCAGAGGGGTTTCACGCGCACCCGTCGCCCTTTCTGCGCTGTCAAGTCTTTCCCGAGACGAGTGCGCCTAAGCGTGGTGTGCGTGTGTGAGATCAACAACATGGGCCTCAAAAGCAAGGCAGGGAATGTGCAGGGAGAGAACGGTTTCGACAAACAGCCGATCATTGTGGACGCAACGGATGCACCCACCCAGAAGGTTCACGAAGAAGCTCAAAAACCAAACAACTGTCGGACGTACATTCACCAGCATCTGAAGACGGGGTAGAAAGAGGATGAGGGAGGGAAGTTAAGGGGAAGCATTGTCGGTCATGTTCACAGTTGGTCCGAAAGATGTGAGAAAGTCTCAGAGCAGAGGCGAATTCGAGGAGAAAAGAGGCGTTGGCGCCTGAAACGCGGCAAGACACCCAAGGACACATGGAAGCTGAATTGAAATGTGGAGCATGATGTCGAGCTGCAGGGGCTTAGACACCGGCAGGACAGCGCGCAGCAGCCAGATGCTTCGCCACATGATTCGGAGTCGAAGGCAGCTACAGGGCTCAAAGTGGCAGACATCACAAAAACACTTCGAAGAAGAAGCCTCAACATGACTGGCATCCTGTTCCCAGGCTCAGAACGAGAATCTGGTGGCAGACCTCCTGCAGGACGTGCAGTATTTCATTTGGGAGTGGCTCGTCATGCTGTGATGACTATGCCATCGCTTAAAATTTAGAGTTGCTGAACTATTCAATGAAATTCAGCGCAGGACCCGGGCGCTGTGGCTGCTGCAAGACAGCACTAGCCGTGTCTGCTTGTGTAGGAGCAGGAACTGGCCCTGGGCCGGTCTGAATCAGGCACTTTTCACGCTGCTTCTATGCGGCGTGGCCAGCGAAGCCTCGTCCCAGCAGCAGGAGATCATCCAAGCTTCAGCAGGTGACCCCGCCCCCCGCATGCTCGCGATTGCTCGTGAACTGCTCGTTGTATGCAGGGGTGCCTCGCCGTGGCCTGGCCGCTGCGCGGCTGGCCGGGTCCCTGCTTGCGGCGCTGACTGCCGCTGGCTTATGCCTGGTATTGCCTGGTGCATGTAGCGAGAGCTGCGATGGCTTGCACTCCAGCATAAAAAACTCAGAATTGCACAGCGAAGAGTTCGCTGATGGAACCCTCTTTTGCTCGATTTTTCTGTTGATCCTGTGGAGTGTTGGAAGACCTTGTCAGCTGGTATGAGAAACTGTCTAAGTGCATGCCTTGCGTTCTAGGCAGCACGGCTGCTAGATTCGACACTTTATTATCAAAATTCCGATGTGCTCTTTCTGATCTTTCTCGCACCACGACCCACACGTTCCGAAACATCATAAGTTGCTGCCAAGGGCTTGACATTCGGGCCAGATTGCAAAGACTGTCGTGCGCGTGAGACGGCATTATCGCGAAGTGAGGTCTGTCGCCTTGTGCGCTGCCTCGGTGCCTTCGGGACTTGGCTGGTGGGCTGTGCAAGCAGTTGGACGGGTGGCCTTGTCATGGGCACAAGAGACCACACTCATCGCTGACAGATGGGGGCTATGCTCCAGTCGGCGCTTCTACTGGTCTCGGCCGGGATGCAAGATGCAGGTGGCCGCTTGCTTCCCTGCTTCACTGCTGTTCTCACCTAATTCAGGTTCGCAGGCGGAAGGCATGTGAAAGACGGGCACGGAGGCAGCACATCCAAGCTCGCGTGGATCAGCGCTGGTGGATACATTCCCATTTTGCTCCACACGGTGCCCTACGTGGTGCCAGCCTCAGCGACACATGAAAAGAGAGCAGGCAGACTGAACTCTTATCGGTCGAGAAGACGTGACTGGCTTGGCTTGGGCAGGAGTTGTTGCTGAATCAGCTTTGAGGTCATCGACTTGGTATGTACGAACGGTGCAGGTTGAAGTGCATGAGCTCCAGAATCACGAGATTAGCGTAGCGGAAGGGGCGTTGTGCGTATGTGCGATTGACAATGGACCGGTCATTGCAAGTGCTAACTGGTTGGAGTCAAGAATTGAGAACACGCAGCGCCGTTCAAAGTTGTGCACCGCTGTGACCATGTCCGAATACCTTCGCCGTCGTCGGCGCAGCAAGCCAACTGCCATTTTGCTGACAGCCCCTGTGCATGTCGTCTCGAAGTCTCGACCTTTGTAGTTTCTGCAAACCGGGGCAAGTACAACAAGATCTGTACAGACTGTGCATGGGTATATTTTGTGTGATGGGTGAAGCCGTGTCTCATGCACCTTGTCCTGGCAACATGCCTTTGTTACCATCAGCTTGTGTGACAACGCCCTCATCCAACTGTCTGAGCCAGCCACTGCTCGCATTTCAGGTTGTTCTGCGGCGATCGCGACTGCGGGGTTCTTCTGGAGCACTGGCTTTGGCTTTGGTGGGTGCTGTGGCAGAGGAGCCGCAGTGTTTGTGCATCGTTACCAGTTCAATGGAATCAATTCTCTGCAAATCTGCCTTACGCCTGCAAAGCTGAGCCCCAAAGCTGACAGTGTCACAGCGAGAGTTATGAGGCAGCGCGAATTCTTTGGCGAGGGCCAGGCACAGTCTGCACTCTTTTGCTAGTGGCAAGGTGCAGAGATTCACCATGCAGTTTGCAGGCCATGAGCTGCAGCTGCTTTTGGGCGCCGAGCCTGTAATTCTTGGCATTGGTGGAACGGCAGGTGTGGCAGGGGTAATCTCGTTGAGTCGTTGAGCCGTCCTTGCCCCGACTGAGACGAGAGAAAAACACGCAGCATGGACCATGTGACCATTAAAGACCACTGATACAGGTGTTTGGGCTGCCGTCCTGTGCAGCCAAGTGTCTCGGCTGTTTTCACGCAGCTACTCACCTTGTGTAGCATGTCCACAAGTGACTAACGACGACTAGGATCGCTCTGAATGGTCACCTAAAGGGTCAGGATTGTTTGGGCCGGGTAAACGCGGCAAACGCTGGCATGGGATCAGAATTTCTCCCTCGACCCTGAGGCCATTGCTTGCGATCGTGACGGAGCATCTCGTGTTGTCTGCGCTTCCTCCCCTTCGGCCTAGGAGCAATATGCTCGGCCACCAGTCCCGTCACCAAGTAAAGGGCAAGCTAGCACTGTGATCCACGCAGTGACAGTTGCACAGGTGCCGAAAAGAGGCACAGTGCACTGTGTACATATTGCTTGACTGAAGAGCTTGCTTCATTGCTTTGTCTCGTTTGGCCGTACAAAGCACTGCTTTTTCAGATACATCCCTCCGGTATCCCTGCCTTTGCGGACTGTGTCACTACTAAGTTATGTTCGTCAAGAAGGCGCGGCTGCCTCTGCCTTTCTGCCTTTGGTTGCCTCTACAAAGGTTCTGGCGTGCACAGCCACGCCGTATCGCACAAATTTTGCAAACAAGCAGCACGTGCGCAGAGAAAGATGCACAGCCCAGATTTTCAATTCTGGGCTTCTCCTGGACTCCTGGCCTGCAACAGGCAGCCAACCACAAAGATGAATCAACTACACGACTGTATGCGGACCCCCAAAGCTCGCCTGCAACTTTCGCAGCCATGGCGGGTGCAGCCGGCATGGATATACTCAAGGACCCGGTAGACCCTGAGATTTAAGCATTCATGCACTCCGACATGAAGCGAGGAGGTTATGCCACATCTTCGAGACAGTCCACTCGTCAAGGTGAATCGGAAGCTGAAGGATCGAGGACTGCAGGATGGTTGCCCGAAGCCCGAAGCCCTGGCTGCCTCGAGAAACTGATGCATCTGAGACTTCAGTGTTGGCCCGCGTCCAGATGCGGCTCTTGCGCAGGAGGCAGGGCGACTGGCCTGGTGGACTGGTCTTTCCTGGAGAATGCGGCCTGGCCCTGACAAAAGATGGGAGACTTCATAGGTCACAGGATGGGGTCCGTGGCCGCGACGACTTTACAAGTTTCTACCGTGAAGGCGGTCACGCTTCCATCATGCAGCCGTATGAAAGCGGGGGTGCGAGATGTGGATGTGGCAACTGAGGTACCAGCAGCCTGGATGCAACCAGTGGAAAGCCCTTCAAGCTACACCGGACGAAAGCAGAAGTTTCCAGAGGCAATGTCTCCAAACAGCGCTTGTGTGGGTGCAGGCAGATTCCTCAAGCACTCTTGGCAGTCAACTTTCATTCTACGCTCCACTTTGCATGTGCGGCCTTCTCAGGATGAACTCCTGACGCGGACCTCGAGCTGGCTCAATCAAGATGTGCCGAGTCTGCATCCCAACTGGAGGACAGTCGGTACTCGTGTGGTCTCGAACTGAATCCCGTTCCTGTTCGTGCTCAAGTTAATTAAGCTACGATGCAGAATGTCTTATCCACAAAGCCATAGAGTGTCGAGCAAAGACTCCTTACATCCAATGGCAGGAGAGATTGGAAGCCCTGTCTCAACAGCCCTCGGGCCCTCGACTGTGATCGACAGAGAGCATACTATTTGCATCGCAATAATTTTTCAAGCCAGGCATAGTCGTGCAAGAACTCTTCCTACGCGGAGTGCTTGATACGGAGTGTTGGGCCATCTTTGTCTGACGATGTGTTCCGGCATGGCAACAGAACCCTTGCAGGCACCTCAGCAAGCAAGACGTGCCGCCGGTGCGCTGCTGGGACTCGCAGTGGCGGACTGGGTGCCATTGCAGCAAGATCGTTCGGCAAGCACATTGAGCTCAGCGCCGACTTCAGAGGAAAGGCTCACGTTTAGACATATCCAGCAACAGCTTCACGGCACACTACGGACACTACGCTACTTGCAGTGTGCTTGCCGGGCATTTGAGAGCTGGAGCCACTCACCAGAGTCCGATGGAGCGTTCTGCAGCTCGGGGTTCTTACAACATAAGGCTTATGGCACATTCAAGCATCACCTCGATACAAGCAAAGTGGCAACAGAGCTGAGTCAGGTCGGCGCCCCTCTCGAATTCTTGGAGGCACGACTGGTATTCGCTCCTTGCGGTTCGCAAGTTGGGCTTCGTAGATTGTCTGAGGGAGCATCCACAATTCCAGCCGTTTCCTCTGTGTGTCAGAACACGTAAAACAAGACGATGGCTGGGAGTGATGTGATGTGGCAAGTGGCATCAGCACGACTTACAGTGTTTTTTTATCCTGCCGGAAGCAGTATCTAAGCGTTTTCGGCACAAAAGAGGGGCAGGTTGCGATTCATTTTCTGGTATTTTCTGGTGATGCTTGAACAATCGGATGAGGGTTTTTCTGAGTAAGTGTTGAAAGCCGTTTTGGTGATTTCGATGCATGTCATGGATGTCATGGTGGCATAGGTCACGGATGATCCCGGTGAGAGCCGCTGGGACCACGCCTCTTGCCGTGACATTCAGAGATTCATTATTCATGGTGGGTACTGATGTTCGCTAGAATTTGCACAGAGCATGATGGACTGAGCTCAGGATAGTTTCCATTGCCACAACCCGAACACCACAGCTTCTTGGCTGGTTTGCAGTGGACGCAGTGGCTTGTTGCGAGCTTGTTCTGCCCTCCGAACTCCGTCCACGCACAGATTTTGCAATTTTTCGTAAGCAGTGACCGAGGAGATTGAGCGAGGCATCCTGAAGCCAGGGCAGTGGACAGATGACACTTCCATGGTGGCCTGCAGGAATGGAAACTTGAAGTTGGACGGTTCACCCAGTGGTCTCTCTTTGAGAAGTCTTTTGACAGTTTCACGCGTGTTTCTGTTCACGTGCTCCAGACGCCAAGGCACTTTGCCTCGCTGACTCGCTGTGCATATGCGGACAATTGGATGGGAGTGATCTTCGGAAGAGATCCTTCGACGCATCAATCCCTTCAACAGGCCCAGACTGTCTTGAGGTGTCTTGCGTCCTTTCCATCTGCAATCCTCGCCTGATCGACGCCTACCTGGAACCTTGACAATTCCCGAGGATTTTGGTGCTGGCACGCGGAGGCTGCTGGGTCGCGATTATGCCGTTCCAAGTCTTTAGTCTTTCCATGTGTGCAGTCTGGTGCGTCGGCCATAAGCAGCGAAGATGCCCGTTGACTTCCCGACCTCTTCTGGATTCAGCAAGCCGGAGTCGTGGTTCATGGTCTTTGACGTTTATCACGGATCCTTGCTGTGCGCAGAAGCGGCTCGAGGCCATGAACACTCCCTGGCGACTTGATCCCGATCGTAAGAAGCGCACCAGCTTCGGCTTGGGATACAATATTGCCACCTGCCTGAATAAACAGGGGAGATGCTTGCACTCTATGTTGCTGGTTGTGCAGACGTCGGCACAGTGTTGCTCCAACCAGTGTGCTGAGGCCAAGAGCTTGATTGCACTCTATCCAGACGAGCCCATTGACCCTGAGTACCTGAATCCTGGCAGTAGTGGGCCGGCCTGCAAAGAGGATCTCTATTGACTTCCAAAAACTGATGTGTTGTTCAGCTTGATCTTATGGCCCTCACCACGCAGTTGTTGGGCTTAAGTTTTGCGACTGGCTGCGGCACAGGTGATTCGGGCAACGGCGGGCTCATGCGACTGGCTCCCGTGCCTTGGCCGAGCTCCAGTCATCAACACATGTTAAACTAAACTAATCGTCATTCGTTGGCGTTGGCATGTGGTGAGGTTGCTGAATTATGTCATAGTGCACACAGTACTGGTAGGAGGTCGAAGGCGCATGACAGGTACATGGGAAAGATGTGTTGCTGCAGGTTCCGATCTTTTACAGTCGGCCTGAGCAACTTGAGGACCTGCAATGACCTGCAAGCTCCAAGTGTCAATGATCGGCAGGGTAGCTTCGGCCTGCGGCCCGCCATAGCCCACCCCATTTCGCTAGTTGTTTCTTGTGTCTTGCTGCGCTTCATCCAGCTTCATGCAGTAAATCAAGGGATTCAAGCAACAAACCAGGAACTAGACACCCAAGAACACCATTAACCACTTTGGGGTGTCGAGAATGGGAGTGGTACCGCTAGAGACACAAACAAGATTCCTACAAATAAGAGGAACGGCTGAATGGTGAACGACCAACTCCCCAAGGTCTGATAGGCCTTCTCCTTTGCCGTCAATGGCTGGTGTAAAAGAGGAGAAGCATGAGGAGGATGGACAATCTTAGGAATAGATGATAGAAGTTACCACTAGTTTCCAGGTCGAGCAGACAACTTATATTCCAAGGGTAAGTCTAGATCACCTAGATGATTCGACCTGGCTGATCTGGGCGACATCCGCACAGAAATATCTTGTGCTCCTGCGGAGGAGGCCCTGGATGCTGCCGCGAGGTCAAGTCTTGCAACACATCCAGGCCAATTCTTGCGCTGCTTAGGTTAGGAGGGACACTCCGACAGAGCGTGGCACCGACCGACTGCCCAACAGGTGTTTTGGCAACTGAGACTGCGCGCTACCTGGCCTTCCTGGTGCACAGCGCCATCAACCGGCAGGCCTAGTGCACAAAGCAGCAGCAGGGGCAGTTCAAAGGACAGGAACTGGCAAATGAACGTGTCAAAGATGCAGTCAGTCGAAGACGCGTGTCGAGTGCTCTCTGGGTCAGCATTTCAAGCATCAGAGTGCCCTCAAGGTCCCTCGAGAACACTTTGCTGAAGTTTCTAACTAAGTGGAGGGCGGCCGGACCACCAAAGCCACGGAGTTAGTGTAAACGTTCTTGGTAAATTTTCAACATGTCGATAGAGGAGCAAGGAAGGTCCTTAATTGGTTGGACCGTTGAAACCGCCATAACACTGCGGGGTGTGGGCTGATGGCCACGACATCAGATAGGCCTCCGCTGCCTGACACCAGGAAGAGATGTCGGCAAGAGAGTTCTTCATCCAGTTGCTTGGCTCGGAGAAGCAGTGTCGCGCACCTCTTATGTTCGTGGTGATGCAGAAGATACGTTGAAGGCAAAGCGCTGTGTATGCAGCACGCCTGGGCGAGCGTTTGGCGGAGGCACGCCGCACAGGGCGGCGCGAGAATTTGTCTATCACCTTTCACAAACACTGGATAGCCGCCTTAGCCGTCCTGTCCAGGATCCTGAGTGTCACAGCTCTGCGGACTTGCGCGAGATTCAAGCTCTGGCAACTTCCAGCAAGGCGCTGAAGCTGCGCTGCGACAAGCGTATCTGATCGAAGTAAAGTGACTGCGGAGGGTTAAGCCAAGAAGTTTAATAAGTTCGTTCGTGATGCTACCGCTCCCTGAGCTTCCCTGATTCTGATACAATTGCCTCCGGCGTTCGGGCTGCCGATCGTGGTGTTTTGGCATTGCCTCCTCAACTGCAGCTTTCCAGCGAGGGAAATTGGCATTTGCATGAACGCCTCTTGGCCCCGGGTCCGGACACCCGCTTTGCCTGTTCTGGACGGCTGCCTCTCAGCTCTGGCTCTGTTCTCTGCTCCTGCAATCCGCCTTTCGCCGTGTTTTTGTGTCGGAAAGCACAGAGCTTCGAGACAAATTGTGAGGAGGGGCCAATGGAGAGATGCTGGAACTGGCAAGAGCCATCATTGGAGCTTCTCCAAACATTCAGGCGCAAACAGGGACACAAGCTTTGAGCTGATACTGTTGCTTCCATTTGTGTGTGATGTGTGCGTATGTGCGTGTGCGTGTGCGTGTGCGTGTGTGCGTGTGTGTGTGTGTGTGTCTTGGAGCCGCCTTTGCAGTTTCTGAGTTCTGGCAGGGCCCGCGGTGAGAAATACAACGGGCATCCGGTCAGCCGATGCTACGCTGGAAGCAGCTTGGCGTCTGGACGAGACCCCTTTCGGGCCCATTTCAGGGCACATGGTAAGCCGAGGCTACTGCATGGACGGCTTGGAAACTTGACTGCAAGACCACCGAAATATTGCAGGATACCTGGAAGGGACGCCAACATTTTACTGCATTCCGATCTGTTTCCCAGGCCATGGCCCTCCATGCCGTCGCGAGCACCGAGCACCCTGGCAAAGCAAGTTGTGGCAAACCAGTCGCGTGCACCGGTCTTGAATCTGGATGACGTGACAGGGCGTAGCGTGTGTCCGAGCTCCAAAATCTGGATCTTACGATCTAGTGATGTCTCGGTCGAGGATTGATAAGTCGGGCTCGCGGCTCTCGGTTTGATTATTACAAGGGAATGTCAGGGGCCGTAGAAAACGAGGAAAAGCATGGAGCACATAGAACCCGCAGACAACCATTTTTCAAATTGTAATTCCCAGAACTATTCACTGTACGTGCCTCGACTGCCTCTAGGAGCTTCCACCGAGCTATAGAGAAAGCCGGGACCTTGGTTGAGCTGAGAGACTGCTTCTGTGCGATTGCTGTGATCTTTCCATTCTTGTAGATGCGCTTTACTAGTACTTTCAATTCAAGATCCTGGACTATTGCTATAGCCTCGTTGACTGGCGTCGATCGGCCACGAGTAGATCAGCAGGTGTTGCTCAGGCCAATCCGTGTAGCATGACTCTGCAGTTATGTCTTGAAGCAGCGATGCCCCGTACCTGCGGTCGGTAGCTACGGACGTATAGGAGGATGTTGCCATAAGGCCCTGCTACTGTGTGCGCGGAGTTCTGCATTTCGTGTCGTGCCTTTGCTTGACCTTGCCTGCCCAGTCACTACTTTGGCCTGTTACAACGTGACTTCTCAACCATGGCGTGACAAGCTCTCGTAGAGGCTGTAAACTTCCTGGGCGATGCGGATACAGTGGGTGCGATCGCAGGCTGGTGTTGAGCGTGCAGTGTGAACCAATTCGACGAACTGACATATGCAAAGCAAGTCAGTTCTTGACGGGCGTATGTGCTGCTAGGACAGCTCGCTGGTGCCTTCTATGGTCTTGAGGGCATCGACCCCCGTCGCAAGCTCAGTGCAGCTTTGCCTGCGAAGCGCTACAGCGAGGGTTTCTGCGACATATGCGTTTGTTGCTTCCCACTTAATAGCCATCTTCATCCGCTTCCGTGCCAAGCCCTTCGGCCATTCCCTCGACAAAGCGTATACAAGCGTGGCATCTGCCCTCCACCCCACTCCCGACTGCTGAAGGTCTCAGGACTGCTGCTCGCGTCATCAAGTCAGCCTCTCTGCATCTTCCCAAAGGCACTCCATGGACTTGCTCTCATGAATACGAGGTCCTAGCAAGCACGTTGTATGTGCCGGTCCGATGCCAGCACGGGCCATAACACTACTGAGTTTGTGCACGCTCCGCTCGAGAATCAGCAGTGACTCGGTTTGACAGAGATGATACCCTCTCCGAGGATGAACTTCAGGTGCACGTGACCATCCCGGGTTTTTTCACGGTTGTAATGAATCTCATACGCCCCCAATGCCCACCCCCTGCAACCCGAGACCCTGAAGCGAATGTCCTCTTGTACGAACTTCCAACAAGGTCGTGGACAAGCGGCCTTTCTTGTTATATTGAACATAAACCCCTGAAGCCGAAGCCCAAAGCCAAAAAACACCCAAAGAACTTTAAAGCATAGCGGGACTCGTAGCCTACTCAGTTCACTGTTAATGTTAATGGGCATCAAGATTTGCAACTGCATCTTAGTGTCGTGGAGAAGCGGAGACAGAGACAGGGCTCACGAGTTCGCTGTAGGCATGTAAGAAGACATGTCAGAGGTGCGGACACACCAGCGAAGAGGAAACGGCGAGGAGAAGGAATTGAACTGACTCCCACGAAATGCCGCAGAGACAAGACGAAAGCTTCTCTCTGGCTTTGTCTGAATTTCATGTCGCGCTTGTGCCGAAGGTAGGGGAGCCTAAGGTTCTTAGCCAGGTTCTTGCACGGATCCCAATCCGTATCTTGAGCCCACATGGCCGCGGTTTCCAAGAGCCCGGCAGCAGGCAAACCCTTCCACCCCGTCGGTCTAATGCCTCTGACAACAAAGCGACGATAACACCGCGACACGGAAAGACGATGCAAACACGGTGCAACGACAATGCGACGATGCTCAGCACTCTTGGAATGCTTGAGGAAGGAGGTCTACCGTTTGGCAAGCTAGCCAAAGGATCCAAAAAGCCAAAACCCTAAGTTGTACTCGTAAGGCTCCAAAACTGCACAAGCCAAACCATGGAAAGTCTAGGACCAACATGTATTCTTTGTTGTTCTTGGATTGTCCAGGATCTTCCTGTAATTTGTTGTTCTAAATCGTTTTGGTTTTCACAGTCGCTTGCTATTCCCCAGGATTATCTACTTGTCCCTGATTTTTCGTTTTGTTATTCCATGTTTATCACATTGGTTGTCGAATTTTCCCCATATATGTCATTTTTTGTCATTCGTTTATGATTCAACTTTTTACATGTGTTTTACTGTTTGTTAGTGTTTATTTGTTGTTTCCTATTCTTTGAACTTGAAGATTCTCATGGTTTCCCTACAGTTACCCATGTTTTGGAGTTTTGTCTAGAAGTAGCAACTCTGGCCGTCCACCCGACGAAACCCTTGGCAGCAAGTGCGAGGTTACACCGCCGCCCTTCAGAAGTGGGCAGTGGTCTCAGCATCACGCATTGAATGTTGCGATGAAACTTCCAGAAAAACTTGGAAAACCATTGGCTTGCTGAGGACAGAGGCGAAATCCTTTGCAGGGCTGTCCTGTGCTACTTGCTTGGAGAAGCAAAGGCTCTGGCCGGCCCATGAGCAGAGAGTTCGCTCCAATCTCGGAGTTCACCATTTGCCACTCGATTACAGCCTCCACTCGGTCAAGATCTCCAAGTCAAAATTGCCTTGCCACCGACGACTGAGAGGTGATGCAGACGTCCGGAGGTGTGTAGCTCATGGGAGAGGCAGGGGCGCGGAGCCTCTGAGCACTTCGTGTGCAGTGTACAATGGTGCAGACTCCCCGCAACTCCGTGGCTCCACAGGAGCCATCTTCAGTTTGAAAGCACACCTCTCGGGGTGTTTGCATTTGCAGTCAGACTGAGCGGTTTGCAGCACGCCTGAAGCAAATCTGCTGTTTCTCTGTAGTGCCTTCTGCAAAAAGACTTGGCTGCTTTGCATGATTTCTGGGATCGACAAAGATCTAAGAAAGCAAGTCATTCCCCTTTGCCATGTCCTGTCCGCAGTGCACCATGCAGTTCAGCCAGGTCTGTGTCGCTTGTTGCCAGTAAAGGGGTAGATACAGAAGTTGACAGACCAGCCAGTACATGTTCTCAGAGTAGCGGGAGGCTAGCAATCGTCTGCGACTTCCGAGGCAGGTTTGAACAATAGGCAATGTCCATTCAAGGGTTCAGTTCGCAGAGAAGCCGCAGTCAGGCTAGAGTTCAGGGGCTACTGCAGGCCACGTGACTCAAGGATTGTCCCAAGCTCTGCAAAGACGTCGTGCCTGCAGACTTCAGTTCTCAGACCTGCCACACCCTGCCAGCTTGCGCTGCAGAAGGTGGAGCATACATGGCAAAGTGAGCGAGCGACAGTGAATGAGTTGAGCACTCGCAGCGCACAAGTCTGGCAGCGGACGAGCAACTCTGGCATTGCCTGCGTGTTGGCTTGAGCTACCCAGCTGCACCTGCTTCGACACAGGTGGTGGGGTCATGGGAGCACTACTGTGCTCAGACTGCAGCCATGCTCCAGAGGCTGGTACTGGCTACACCGAAAGCTTCAAAAGATTAACTCACGACATGTGAGAAAGATCACACGGTATGTCAGTTTCCGTGGGCACGAATTCGCTACCTGCGCCCTGCAGGATGTGCCGGCTCAGAACTTGTCCGATTCCAAAGGTCGGCTGAGAATTTCCAGTCAGCTTTTGCATGACCTTTCCGTGCAGGTTTCCAGCATGCATCTTAATAAAGATGAGCAAGTCTCTTTGCGGAGCGCATTCGGTCGTTGGCGGTCGTTAGGTATTGTGATTGCAATGCAACTTTGCTGCTTTGCCGCAGGGGCAAGTCGGCCGGTTGCTCCATCGGGTGCTTCCTAATTCCTGACGCAGGCGTGAAAGGGCGAAGGGCGAATCACAGGTGTTCCTTCCGCTCCGTGTAGCCAGTGTAGCCTGTATGTGGCTGTTGTTGATGGCGGCAGGGGACCGACTGAATTGGTGATTGAGCAACATCAGCATAATGATTAGATTCGATAAGAACTTCGCTCGTGAAGCCAATCGGCATTCGCGTGAAGGTGAAGCTGTTCCAGCGATTGCCTGAATCAGAGCTGCTCGTCTGCACATAGTGGCATGGCCCAATTTTGACATGGTAAGATGTTGAGAAGCTTCACTTCATGCAATGGGGTGAATGTGCAGGCGTAAAGGCCTGAGCATGTACACATGAGGCTGCCCACCTTAGCAATGGCGTGCGAGCCGAAGACGTTCCGCTCTGGTGACAAAGTGCCTATCTCAGGTTGGTAGGAGTTTCCAGAGTTTGTCACAAAGAGAGGCAATGAGCTCCTGGCAGTCTGCCCAGACCACCCAAGCCGAGGTGATCACTGAAGGGGACGTCGGAGATGCTTTCTACATCATCCGCTCCGGCGATGCTTCTTGCCAACACAGCCAGCACTGGTGTTGCTGCTATGCGGATGTGACACGCAAGGGGAGAGGGATAAAATCTGGAGAGAGGACGCCTGTCGTAGCTCTTCACAAGAAGACAGAGAGAGAGTGAAGCAAAATAACGGGGCGTGGCTCCATCGGGCAAGGCTTGCCTGACGAAGGAAAGTGGAGGTCCACAGAAGCTTTAGTGGAAACAATCTGTGCAAACTTCTGAAGCGCCCCGGGTTACTCCAAAATGTATGGTTGCAGTGGGTCAGACTCTCTTAGACGAGAAAGGCTTCCAAGTTCAGCGCATTGCAGTCGAATGTTCGTGGGCGTCGGAGTGCCGACAACGTGGCGCTTACCTGCAACATGACTAGGCGCTTAAAGTGTGCAGTAAAGGCATCTCTTCTGTTAACACGGACAGAACAGCAGTGAGCCGAAGGCTGGGCCGGGCACCACTTGCAAATGAGTCCGCATCACATGTGTGCGGGTGTGAGTTAACTTGCGTGGAATGCCTGCATGTTTCTGTAGTAGGGCTTGTCTACACTTGCTGTAAAGGATTCTGGATGCACATGACATGCTAGCTGCTCCTCACTCTTGATTATGTTTGTCAAAGCTGAAAAAGCCACGACTTGCAATTCCCAGGCATCTGTTGCAGTTGGTGGTTCGGAAGTGGCCGTTCTCAAGCAAGGCGGCCCGGCATCAAGCCCACCCAAGCTGTTACAAGTATCTCTGATGTGCAAGTGCAACCACAAGGGAAACGCAGCTTGCCAGCCGTTGGTGTCGTCGTGGACATTGACTAAATTTGTCCTTCTCACGAACATGATTGTATTGGAGGATTCTGCTTGAGAAGTATCAGCCTTAGCAGAAGGGCAGCACTTCTCCGATTGAACCATTGCGGAGCAGAGTGAGTGGTGCTGAGAAGCTTCCTGTCTGCTGCTATGCTGCATGCTCGGAGGCGACTACTTCGGTGAGAATGCATTGCTTCGGGACGAGCCAAGAACAGCGACAATAGTTGCCAAGTCGGAGCTGCAGACTTTCGTGCTGCTTGTCTGAACGAATAGCGCATACAAATAGTCTTGCAATGGCCGCCGAGCTGACAATGTGGTCGGTTCCCGGAGCAGGGAATCTGTCAAAGTTCCTGGCACTGGTAGGTACACTGCCTGGTTGGGGGTGTCGACGTTTCTCCACAATACGACATGCACCTCTTGAAACGGTCAGCAGCTAGCTGATCCACGTTTGCGCAAAGCTTCGCACTAGGTGGACCATACTCCTCTCTATGCAATGTGGGAGAACCCCCATGACAGTTGGACAAGCATTTTACCGAATCACACCCAACGAATCCAAGCTGCTCAACTTTGCTCTGTATTGAGGATGGTTGTAGACGGATAAGCCCCAATGCCGAAGCATGCCAACGAACAGCACTCCAGTTCACAAGGCTGATGCATTGCCAATTGGGAGGCTCAGAGGAGTACTAGTAGCGGCCGCTCCGAAGGAATGCTTCAGCCTTGTGCCGTATAAAATCAGAATGAAGGGCTACGGACTTCCACGAATCTACTATCAATCCCCGCCGGAGAGAGAGCAGTGGCGCAGCTGCGTCCCGAAAAAAGAGCAGGCAATGCAAACACAAGCACCTTCCAAAGTGGCATGGTTGAACAAGGACAAGGGATCCACCCATGCCCTGCTTCTTGGACCAAGATGCGTGACCTCTGCAAGCTTCAGGCAAGCTTGCTAAAGTTGCTAAAGGGGTGCTCAGCACGAGCTGACTCTGCTCCAATTGTGACTTCTGCAGGATGGAGCCGTTGTAAGGCCAATGCAACTCCCGAACGGCAAGTTCCGTTGCCACCCCTGCAGGGAAACATGGGAAACGGACAAACTGCTACCGACAGATGTAAATCTTGTCATCACCCTGCCAGTTCTTCCAAAAGTGAAGTGATGCGGGTTAGACCAAACAGAGACCATCTTAACGAGCCCCAGTGTGATCTGGAATGTGCCCAGATACACACGGGCCTCGTGTGAGTTTGAAAAGTTGCGTGTGCAACAGCTTGACGACATGCAGGCGTACAAGCGGAACTGACACCTGCACAAAGGAGACCAAGAGGAGACTTGCAAGGATCAGGTCATGAAAACACCAGGACTGACACACTGCGGGCAAGCATCCATGAGTCGATGCCGAAGCCATCCATCCTTTTTTGATGGGGGTCGGGGGTACTTGACATGTTCGGTTTCATGTTTCAAGTATGGTGCCATCAAAGACTAAGGATCTCACGGAACAAGTTCGAGGCCATGATGTTTGCTGCTTGTGGGCGGTTACACAGTGTTCGGAAGCCCAGCCAATCATTACTTCAAGGTTTGTGGGGTCAGGCTCAGTAGTCTTTGGAAGATGTAGTTGTGAGACCGGCCGCTGCAAAGCTTCTGAATACGTGCCAGAAGGATGTGCGGTGGCAGACTCGCTTGAGATCTTCGATTGTACCTGTTCCCGTTGTCTGGTTGCCATGATTGATGGCAGACATGTCGCGGGAATTATGAAACATGATGCCATTGCCACAAGCAGTGTACGTGCCAGGAGATGGGTCTCAGAGAAAAGCTTGAGTTCCCGCAGCGCAAGGCAAGATGGCTTTCACTCTGAGACCCGCATTGCAGGGCTGATTTCTGTCAGCTTTCAGATGCAGTTTGCAGGCACAGGTGGTTCCTTCTGTATTCTCATGTGCAAGCACAGCTGAGCACTTGCTGGTGGATTGTATCTCGTGTGACCCTATCAGCAGATCCGATCCTGGACAGGCTGTAGCTGGTGGGGCCATCAAGCAGTTGGAGGCATCTGTGCCAGTTTCTGCTTGTGAATTCTTATTCTTCGTCTCATGCGATTTTCTGCTGTTGGGGCTCGCAGTGAAGTGCTTCACGCAGCATGTCACACGAGTTGCCTTGCAGTGCCCTAAGGTCAAGCCGCCCAGCCCAAAGACGGCTGAAGCACCTTCGGCCTCGTTGTTAACTGACCACGTGCAAAAATTCCTTGAGAGGCTAGCAATTCCAGCTGGCGTCCCCCGTCCAAGGAGCGGAAATTGATGATCCAAGCACTCAAAAGCAATCAGAACCTGACGCATGTCGGCAAAAAGACAGTTTGCTCATGGTCCCAGGTGTTAGGTACGAGTCATGGAGGTGAGGCTGTCCAAATGCTGCAAGCTCTTGTGGCCTGCAGGTGTCGTGGCAGGAGTTGTTTTTTCAATCAAAGTCCCTGCTTCTTTTTGCTCTGTGTCTTCTGAGGTCAAGCTGTGTATCACTTACCGATAAGCAAATCGCCGTGCTGGTCGATGCTGCCTGGAACCTCGGCGGCTATGAGCACCAAAGTATATAGTTTGCAGCAAGTTGGGGTTCGGGGGTTCGAGCGGAAAGGGCACGGTGTTTCTCCCACTCAGGAAAGAGAAAGTTTCCATTGGAAAGGAACTCATACAGGACGCGCGAGATGCAGCGCAACTTGCGTTTTGCTTTTCCAGAGCTCGCTGCGTTCCACATCGTTGAGCTTGCAGTTGGCAAATGACAAAACCCGACATGTCCATCTCAAAAAAAGCAACAGCAGCGAAAGCCAAGAGACTCAACGGCCTTGACGTCGCTCAGTACCGAGTGACTCAGTGAGCTCTGCATGACGGTCTTTAAGGTCACCACTTGAAGGCTATGTCCAACATGTGGCAACTGAAGCTTTCCTGCTCGCTGCAGCTTGTTGGAGTCGGAGTTGCCATGGGCAGGAGGGTGATCTCAGCGCTGATTATTTTTACATTGCTTCTCGGCGGGTGTCCTTTGCCGCCGTTCGTAAATCTGCGAGCCTGTGCTGCGCCTTTAAGGTTCAGAGCGGAAAGTTTTCCATTTCCATGGGGCAGAATGAGACTCAAGCGAAGAGCGCCAACGCAGCGCAGGCCGTTCAGAAATTTCGCAAAAGCTCTTTCGACTTGTGAGCACACTTGTGATACTCACGGTGGCCCCCCCATGCAGAAGCGTCAGTATATAGGACATCGACCTGCTTTCTGAGTCGTGTCGGAGGAGGATTTGTTTGTTGGGAAGCCATATTGCCGAGGATTCAAAAAGTTAAGGAGGCCAATTCATGGGGGATCCTTTAAAGGCATCGGAGTAACTCCTGTGTTGTGGCGCAGGCTCCTTTGCTTGAGAATCTTTTGGGCTTGTTCTTTGGGATCTGCCGGACCTTGGATCAAGCGCACGCAGATAGGCTCGGATAGGTTAGAAAGGATCGAAGGAGTCGGGTGCCTACTTGCTCATCATTTAAGAGTGTCGACTTCTCTGAAGCATCAGGGCTGACAGCCTTGTGCCTTGTGGGATAGAGGTGCCGCGTAATTAGACGGTCGCTAGGCAGCGATGAGCCATCCTTTTGGAGCCTGAGCCTGTCCAGTTGAAACGACTGTCGCAGGCGGCGGCGCAGAATTTGGGGCTAGTGTCGGCTGGCGGCAGCTTTGGCGAGCTACTGGGCTGCTTAGAACTTTGATGAGATCTTATAGTGGCTTAGCTCAGAAACCCAGTCGCTAGCCCTGGCATGCCGGAATTCTCAGCGATGCAATCTCGCAGTGGTCGTGCTGGAAACAGATCCATCGCGTGTACCCAGTAAGCCGCCAGTGCCGACGCAGACGTCAAAGAAATCGTTACAAGTGGAGTCGTCTTGGGAGTTTGTTCGCCTGGCGAGCCTAGCGTAGTGAGATTCGGCATGGCGCCAGGGACAGGCCGAGAGCCGATGTAAATGCGGCGACTTCACGATGCAAGAAAGAACAGACAGACTTCAATGTCAGATGCTGTTTCAGCTCGCAGCTTGCGTCAACCAGCCAAACTCCTTCACCTGACTCCTGGTCCCCTCATGACTCCAGATTTTTTGCCTCGGTGCAACGCGTTCAGGGTGTGGGCTCCTGCATGCATCACCCGAAGATCGCCTCTTCTCACGGACTGGCGGCTGAGGCTGGCGTTGCTGTATTTCGCGCCGCGAGCTGCCTCGGTTCGAGCAGTGCAGGACTCGGTGGCCACTTGGCTCTTCATTGCACTGGACTTCTTGCATACTCTGTGCTGATTTGGGTTGGGGCGTGATGTGATGATGGTTGATGGCGCGATGGTGATTGCTCTAGCGATATCAGAACCAGAAGATGATGCCCAAGCTGGGAAATGGCAAGCTGCAGGAGGCCTTCCCCACATGTCAAACTTCCAATCTGGCTTGAATTGATGAGTTTTCACCGGATCCAGGCACAATGCCAGCATCTGTCCGTGACATTGTTGGTCTTGAGCCCACTAAGCCGATAACCAAGGCGGTGTCACCGGGGCTTGCGTTTTCAGCTGCTTCGGATTTGGTTGAAACTAAGCCGTACCAGGGGTCTTATCTTATCAGATGCTTGTCAATGTCTTACAAGGGGAGCACCGAACCCATGACTTTAACGCGTCAGTTCAGGTCTGGGTCATCGACAGGAAGACCTTCAAGGACACACTGGCAAAGTCGGCGGATGACATTGTCAAGGACTGAACTCACCAGCGTATCTTCATGCAGATGTGGCTTACACCTACGCTGAGAAGATCGCAATTCTGGTGATGCATGCAGGAGTATATTGCATACCTGGATAAGGAGACTTGACAGCGGTTGATCTGTTACATGCCCATGCAAGCTGCATACGAAATAGCTCCCCAGTGTTTTCTTCCGTTCGTGCTCCCAGGTTCAGGTGTCGCCAAGCTGAAACAAGACGAAAAAGAAGCAGTAGCGCATCTCGGTACTAATAGCGGGTCAGGCGATCTTTCTTCTTGCGCAGCTTCCTCTGGTACTAGGCAGCTGCAGCTTGCAGTCGGATGGACTCGCCAGCTAGGTTGTTAAGCTGATTGCTGGACAGTGCATTCCTTGCTTAACACGACACATGCAGAAGAGTCGTGGTACTCCTGAGGAAAGCACTGACAGAGATGTCGTTTTCAAAAAACGAGGAGCCCTGCTTGAAGAATATGTTGCCACCGGGGGGCTGCTGGCTGTAGACCACGGAAGGATGCTAGCAACCAGCAACCAAGACTGAACCTTGCCGCAGAAAGTGCAGGATGTCTTTCAGCAGGGCGAGGCAGGCGACGCATTTTACATCTTGATCGAGGGCGAGGCCTGTCCGCCGGCCTCGCAATCTTGAGACCACGCAGCAGTGTCAAGCTTCGATAGCTGGGCAGGTGTCGGTCATAAAGGATGGTGCCGAACAAACTCGCCTCAAAGCATCTGGCAAGGAGGCACATTGAATCCATGCTTTTAGGCCTCGTGAGTCGCGAGTGAGCTTCTCCTGTGATGAAGTTTTGGTTCCTGTGATGAAGCCTTCGTTGGCCGATGACACGAAGGGCAGCGCTCAAGAGGCGTAGTGATTTGCTCCCAATTTAATGTCTGATGAAAGCGATTTCAATGCCAAAGCAAAAGTAGCTTTGTGCTGTCATGTGCTGTCCTGAGGGCCAGGGCGCCTAGGAGTGCTCACCCCTGGTGCACAGGCTCCAATGTTTGGCGAGCGAGCATTGCTCACCAAGGACTTCCCGACACAAACACAAGCAAGCACGCTTGCATTGATTCTGTTCTGCTGGACTGAAACTGGCCAAAATGACACGAGGTTGAACACGGGTTCAGTGCACTCCCAGCGATTGCTGCAGCAGTTGTTGCATCGAGGAGCCTCGAATTGCAACTATTAGCGTCACCTCTGATGCGGCGAAGGCCAGCGAAATGCCTAGCAGCATATGCAGTGGCTCAAGCATCAGCATGGCTGCAGGCTCGTCTTAAATGTTTGGAGCGCACGGGCTGGCTCTGCTGTCCACAGCTTTCGTAGTACGTTTCGCTATCCGAAGCAACCATGCTATATCTAGCTTTGTCTACCACTACCTCCTCTGATGTTGGCACGCTCAACATGATTCGAGCAAGATCGGCGAGACTTAAAACCTTCAGCGCAGTAGTTGTCCCTGAAAATCTTAAAAATGAGGAGGCCCCAACAAAGCGCCAAAGCCGTTTAGGACTGTTCTACAAGGGCTTGGAGACGAGAAGAGATCACAGGTGTCGGGTTTGAACTCCAGTGAACTTCAGGCCCTGGTCATGGACAAGGCCACCTTCGACATGATCCTTGGGCCTCTCGAGCAGCTCAACAAGCGTGGAAAGGACTAGGGCGTAGTAGGGCAAAGATGGGCCAACGCGAAGCACTCAGCTGAAGGATGCCCCCAGCGCGGTGAAGCAGCCGGGCGCGATTAGTTCAGGCCATACTTTCCGGTTCACTAGAGGACTGCAGGAGCACCGGGACCCTCGCCGCTTAAGATGGATGTGCAGCGAGGCACCCCACACCCTGAGGGCCCTGTAGTTTTCAGGGCAGTTTCGTGCAGTTTTTGGGCGTCGGCACCATCTCTCCTCTGTGATAGCCACATTCGTGGGGCAGTGCTTCCGATGATGCGCAGTCATGGACTCATGGAACCCGAAATACCCCAAGATGCCAGGAACGCAAAAGCGTTTCGGCAACATCGAGAGGACAGACCTGACATGTCCGTACAGCACGGCACGGCTTGGCAGCATAGGCCCTGCATGTACCAGGAAGCACCTGAAGCAGCTGGGACTTCTTGGATGTGGTGGTTTCGGAGCTGTGGAACTCGTGGAGCATGCAGCTTGGCAGTACGTTAGAGGAGACGATGGCCCCATCCAGGACTTTACCGGCATCAAATTTTCAGGTTGGTTGCCTCAATGCAGGACCCGTGTGAGAAGTGACCAAGTTGAGGCTGCACAAGATGCTTCGTGTAATGTTACAGTGGCACTTTCCGTCGGCCATTGGCTGAGGTGTCGACTGGCGAGACGTATGCCCTTAAGGCACTTAGCCCTGACCTGAGACCTGTGGCTTCCGAAGCTGTGGGAGAGGGAGAGCGAGAGAGGGAAATGCCTTGTTCAGTTCATATTTACCAGTAGTAGCAAGAAGGACAATTGCATAAACAGCACAAAGCCAAGTGTTTGACAAGTGACCACTTAGGGTGCATAGTAACATGACAAATGAACGCAGAGGAACAGGGAGGGGGAGAGAACGACCACGCGCCTGACCGTCACGAACGACAACGAGCAACCCTGCAGGAAGGGGGACCCCAGTCAACATGAGGATCTAATGTCAAAATCAAGTACCATCCTTCCGAGTTTGAAATCGGATTCGCGCAGTAGAGTTAGGTATTTTTTTGAGTGAGTTAGCTACTTGGTGACTTACTTTTAGGTTTTTGCCCTAGCAGTAGCAGGAGCAGCAGCAGGAACAGAAGCAGCAGTAGCAGAACCATGTGTGGCAGCAATGGCCCGAGTACTAGTACTAGTACTAGTCGTCGTAGTGGGTAGTGGTAGTGGTAGTGGTAGTAGTAGTAGTAGCAGTAGTAGTAGCAGTAGTAGTAGTAGTAGCAGCAGTAGCAGTACTAGTAGCAGTAGTAGTAGTAGTAGCAGTAGTAGTGGTGGTGGTGGTGGTGGTAGTAATTTTGTAGTAGTAGTAGTAGTTGTTGTTGTTGTTGTAGGAGTAGCAGGAGCAGTAACAGTAGCGGTACCAGTGCCAGCCCATGTGCCAGTACCAGTACCAGTACCAGTCTTGGTGGTGGTGGTGGTGGTAGCGACTTGGCAGTTGCTAGCGCTAATGCCGCTAGTGCTGGTGTCGTGCAAGTGCTAGTGGCTGCAAGTGGCACCGGTAGTGGTAGTGCTGCCAAGTAGCAGAAGCAGTAGCCGTCGTGCTCAACGAAATTGTCCAGAATGATCTGTTGCATGCTTGCAGGGTTTGTGCTACCGTACATCCATGTAGTGTTTAATTGTTGGCACGTAAAACTTGGGTGTTCGAGGAGTTGCATGTGCTGAGAATGGAGGTGGGGCTGGCTCCTGGGTCGTAGCTGGGCACGTGGAGGGCGGATGCAGTGGTTAAGCGACCATTCGCTGCAAGAATAAGAAGAATTTGTTCAGTTTCGCAGGATCCGCAGGAATTTTTTCTGGACTAATGGCAAGATGAACTTACATCTGCAACGCCCGCGAAGTCCCATTGCCCAAGACTGACTTGTCTTCGGTTCTGCTCTACACATATATTCTCGAGGCAAGGGCTACGTCGTCAAGTCCGGCATGCAACAAAGTGTGATGAGCGAGAAGAACGTTCAGCTTATGTGTGATTCGCCTTTCATCGTACCTCGGCTGCCTTGTTCAAAAAGATTGCACGGCTTGATGCGACAGGTGCGTCATTCCGGTAACACACGACATGTCACACACACACACACACACGCATAGCTGCTAAACTGTCATGTCCAGAGTATTGATTTGACTGGCGAGCCCGAATAATGGCTGACAGGTTTCCTGGATCTACAACCCGACAGCATCTAAAGTTAGTTCATGATGGTTGGGTTCTACGTCAGTTGCCAGCAGGTGCAGGGAAGTGCATGCATGATGAATATCATCCGCATGAGGTCAAGCTCTTTGAGACGTACAATGGCAGCCAGACGCTGTACTTTCTGCTGGACCCTGTGATGCAGCAATCTCGTTCCATCCGCGTAGCTTTGCATGGACCGTGCGATGCCCCAACAGACGAATGTGAAGAGCACTACATGGTGCGATGCAGGAACTGGCGCTCGGGGGTGAACTCTATGCCACATACAACAAGAAGGGACTCTTCGGCAAGGACCTGACCCTAGGATCATGCTTGCATCATCGTCCAAGCATCCAGCTGGTCCAGCTGTACTCCGAGTTTGTGCTTTCAATACTACAGCAGTTTTGAAACGGCCTGCTTGGGGTCAACACGGGATGGCTTTCTGGACGCAACCACTTGACATCTACCTGTCGAAGACGTGCAGGAGCCTCACGCCAAATTCTACCTTGCAGGTGTTGTGCTGGCGTTTGAGCATCTGCACAGTCCCGCGGCTAAATGATCTAGGGGCCCATCTGGCTTTTGCCTCATGATGCCGCATGCAACTTACAGTGGCGCGAATTGGTCATGTCGACAAATGAGTCACGGACAGTACTTCGACAATGTAATGTGAATACCTAGGCAAGAAGATCGTTTTCCGTGACTTGGCTTCGGGTGGCAGTCATGAGCTCTTTGGTGCGCTTGGACAGCATCTGCAGCCAATGCCAGGCGATTTGAAGCCTGAGAACCTGCTCCTGCACCTCAACTTATCGGAAGCTGTTGCACCTGCATGGGCCATTCCGTGTACTTGATACTGCCATTTGCTGTGTACGGTTTGGCCACGAATTCCGCTCCAGCTGTCTTATGAGAAACAGCTTTGCAGAGGAACGAGCAGGGCAGGGTGAAGCTCACGGATATGGGCCTGGCAAAAGTGATCATTGGCAAGACCTACACGACGCTGCTCGGCCAATTCATTCTTGCTGGAACGCTGCATGCTTGAGCAGAAGCTCCAGGCCAGTTTGCAGGCTTGCCACTTCTGCCGTGCAGGCATTGAAGCATTGTGCTCATCGTGTGCTCTCATCCTAGGTGTGGTACGCCAGATTACTTCGCCCCAGAGCTGATAGCATCCACGGGCCACACACATGCAGCGCTTGAGACTGCATAAGGTTGCAAAGCATCAGGTACACCAAGAGCAATCTGCAAACACCACGGGTGAGTCCAGAAGAGAAGAAGAAGCCAGATCTAAGGTAGACTGGTGGACTTGCGGTATTCTACTCTTCGAGCTGCTCAGCACCTCAGCACACATGGGTTGGATGACTAGATGACTAGATGTAGTCTTTTGAGTCTGTTCGTCGCATCCCATCGCCGCTTTCTGGGGCCACGCAGGCGGTCATCCTCCGTTCGAGTCTGCCTACCCTATGCAGATCTATCAGAAGGCCCTGGATTATGCTTTCGGCAAGCAATGGTGACATGTCCTCACTTGAGCATCTGGCACTGGTGAGTTTTGACAGCATTGCAAACGAATTGAGATCATGTCGACTAGTGCCAGCGAGTTGCACACTGAGCATCCGCCATGTTACCTGCACAGGTCACCAAGGGGATCAACAAAGTCACCTTCCCACCTAAGTGCAAAGGAGCCGTCACTTGACTGACGTAGCCTGTGTGACCAGCTCGCAGTTGGCGCACGAATTTGATGAAGATGCCAGCAAGATTTCACAATGAAGGCGACAATCCGCACTTCCTTTGCCACAAGCAATAAGCACATTAAGCACTCGTGCGGCGGGCAGATCTGCGGGCACAAGGAAGGAGGCTTTCTCGGCAGGCCTTGTCACTTCAGCTCAAGTCTGTCCGAACTGAGGCCGAAGATCTCGTGCGGTCTCTTTGCAAGAAGGATAGCTCTGCTCTTGTTGCTGTTCACCGCAATCCATCAGCGGCTTGCCGGATGCAGGGGAAGCCACTGTATCAGTCACATGCGGAGTGTTGCTTATTAGATTGCAGCAGCTTGGGTGGAAGGACCCATCGGAACGGCTACCAATGAAAAAGGGCGGTGTGGCCAACCTGAAGAAGCGGCTCGGCAGAAGATTTTGCGGCTAGGCATAAGTTCTCAAGCTTGTGCAGCAGTGGACGGGGTTTGAGATCGCAGGGCACCTGCTTCACCTGTTTTCGATGATTCGTATTTTCGATGTGGTCCGCCTTCGAGGCATACCTTCTTCAAGGGATTCGACTGGCAGGCCTTTGAGGCGTGGGTCCATACGTGGCGTGGGCGAGGTATAACCTAAGTCGATGCAAAAGCTTCCAGCTGCTAAGTGCAGCGTTGCTGACACATGGAGCAAATGCACTTCACAGTTGGATTATATAGGACAAGTGCGGCAGTTTTTGATCAACCCGGCCAGAAGCAGAGCATGGAGCCGCCGTACAAGCCTCAGGTCAAGAACAAGAAGGAGTGGCTACATGTAGTGCAAGTGCAGATTCGGGATGAAGCGACCGAGATTGCGCTTCAAACTCTGGGTGTTATCATTTGTCATTGTTGTACTGGAGCTTCAGGTTTGAGTGCAAGACGCGTTGCCTGCATCCCTTCTAAAACCTACCACCGATGCAGGACATCGGCAACTTCCATGCTCGGAAGGACGACTTGCCGCCGCAGGTGCCATACAAGGTCGGGCATGCCACTACATACAATGTGCCATTTTCAGAAGTAGTGTGGTGAATTGTGGTGACACCTCTGGTGTTCGGCATACGGGATTTGGTCGGTTTATCGGGAATGCCGAAGTCATTGAAAATCAACTATTTCCTGCTTGTCTTGCGACAGTTTTGGTGGAAATCGTGCTGCCACCGCAGTCCCGCGCACTCATTTCGGCCTTCAACTTGCTCGAAGCCACTACCGCTGCAGGGCCACGCTGCTCGCTTTTTTGGGGTTCCTTGGTGTGGTTTCGAATTTGGCTGCGCAGGCGTTTGTGCCTCCACAAATCGTATCGGGGTGCAACCCGTGTCCGTTCTGGTGTGCCAATCGTGCGTGCGGTGCACATGTTGGAGTCATGCTCCAGGAACCAGTAGCTTCTCTTTCGTTTTTGTGCTGTCGTCCTGCACCTGTGGTCGATTTGCAGGATGATGGCTCTGGTTGGGACAAGGACTTTGCCACCAGCACGTAGATAAACCCTCAAGGAGTTCTGCGGCACGCAACATCTCACGCAAGTAGCCGACATAAGTTGTGCAGAATGCCGCAAGGTGATCCAGCAGACTTGATTTGGCTCCAACAACCCGAGTCAAAGCCCAGTCAGTGGTGTGTTGTCCCTATAGGTCAACTTCAACAGGTCGTGTTTATTTCGCTCACCAGCCGTCGAAGTCACTATGTGTACTTTCTATTTGGGCATATCCCGCAGCAAAGCTGGGGAAAGGCCCGGAGCTCGATAATTTTTCGGACACACTCGTGCAGCAAAGCCAACGGGTGCAGTTGATGAGTCATGATTTCCTGCATCGTCATGCTCTGCCGCCTCTATCCACGCAGAAGAAGCGTAAAGTCGTGTCTCTGCCTTAACATTGTAGTAGAGATATCGCACTACGTTATGGGAATGTTCATGCAAGTCAATCTTCAACAGGGACGAAGTCGTTTCACTTGAGCAAGCAAGCCGCCAATAATTTTGGTCCACCGGTGCCTGAGATCAGGCCAAGCACTTGGAAACCGGTGCACACCCAGAAACGCCTGCAATTACCAAGGGCACCTGCGAGCACTGTGGCAATGTCCACTGAAGAAACACTGCGAAAGAAATTCATCTCGTTCTTGACAAAATGAGAATTCCGAACAAAGGGCTCTATCTCTGGTTTTTAAACACACTTGAGATCTCAACTTTAACATCTCAAACCTTTTGCTTTATCTGCTATGGCCCTCCTATGGCTTATATAATGTTGCTATAGATTACTTGGTCGCTTGGTATTAACAATATGAATATTTTGTGGGGATCAACACACAGGCTTTTGATAATGATTCATATCTAAGAGAATTTTGGAGTAGCTAACAAATCTTCAAAATAGGGCTTTAATTATGTTCATTATACTTATTCTCTAATAAAACGGTGTCGTGCGGGTTGCGTCCGTGATTCTGTGCTCACCCCTGCCCCCCTGTAAGTTGGTCCTTTTCCGCGTTTCTTCGTGAAAGCCTCTTGCATGGTTGTCTCACGTGACAACTCCTGGCAATTTAGTGTCGCGAGCGTTTCTCTCTCGGTACCAAAATCCCGAAGATTTTGGCAGCTTTAGGAGATCTCGCGGAACTAAAATCTTTCAAATTTTGGTAGTTCTAGGGTGACATTCTCGCGGTAATAAAATTCTACAGGGTTTTGGTGGAGGCGCCAGTACAGTGCTTGCTGAATGGGGTTCGTGTCCGGTTCGTGTCTGGTGTCCGGGTTCGTGTCGTGTCCGGTTCGTGTCTGGTTAGGTTAGTGTCTGGGTTCGTGTCGGGAGTGTTTGGTTCGTGTCAGGTTCATATCACGAAAGCTAGCTTGCTAATCTTGCGTTTCTACTACGTTAGTAGTGTTACCCCGGTCTTGCGCCTAACCCGCGCGTCTCCTTGATATCTCAAGAAAAAAGGCCCCCTATTTATTTAAGCAGGTCTCAACATGATGTAGGAAACATCGGCCATGTTGATGTTTTCGGCACTTCGAGTGTAGGATGTGCTGTAAAACCCAATACAAACTGTATGTCGGTCTTATGACGTTTACGTCAACGTCGGAGCCAATAGCAACATCAACAACAACAGCGGCAACAGCAGCAACAACGACATCAACAACAACAACGGCAAGGACCTGTCGCAACGATAACTAGTACAACTGCAGCTGCGCCGCCGCCCTTAGCAACAGCCGCAGCAGCAGCAGTGGCTACGCCGCTGCAACGACGGCACCGATGCGAGATGTGTTGCGAATGCAGGAAACACTGTAAACATCGAGGGAAACGCCTCCGCAGACGCACGAAACATCAGCCACACTGATGCGAAATGGAGTGTAGGAAACCGGGTGTCTCGCGGAGCCGACAAAATAAGGCCCCTCCCCTCCCCCCTCACTCTTCGCGCATGCACGAAAACGTCGGCCGCACCGACGTTTTCGGCGCTTCGAGTGCAGGATGTGCTGTAAAAGCCATTGCAAACGGCATGTCGGTCTTATCGCGGTGGCGTCAAACGTCCAGGATATGCTGTAGCATTCAATACAAGCGGCATGTCGGTCTTCGCGCGTTTACGTTAGACGTCCAGGATGTGCTGTAAAAAATCAATACAAACGGCATGTCGCACGAAAACATCAGCAACATCAGCCACACCGACGTTTTCGGCACTTCGAGTGCAGGATGTGCTGTAAAACCCAATACAAACGGCATATCGGTCTTATCGCGTTTACGTCCTTGCCTGTCTCATCAGAGACAGCCCTTGCTAGCCGGATGCCCAGAGAGATCAAGTGCAAGTGTTTGAATGCTGTTGTGTGCAATTATCGCAAATTTGCAACGCACCTGAAGGACTGTGGGGAGAAATCGGCTGGGACCAAGTGTTGCTATTGTTGATGTTAATTTTGTTGTTCTTATTCTTCTTGGTGGCGGTAGTGGTGGTGCTGTTGCTATTGATGTTGTTGTTGTTGTGTTACTGTTTTGTTATTGTTAGAGAGAGGAAGAGGAAGAGAGAGAAAGAGAGAGAGCGAGAGAAAGAAGTTCCTCGAGTGTCCGATAGAAGACTGCATGTACGCTGGGTGGGGGCTACTTCACTCGGACGGTTGAGCTAATGGGCAACATCGGCGAGCACGCAAACTTTGCATTACTGAAAGTGGGGAACCGACTCCTCCTTCTTTTTGGGTTTCGCCAGCCCAAAAGTGACAGGGGGCGGAGAGTAAGCGACAAAGGCCGGCCAAGACAGCATACGCCGCGTGGCTCGTGACATGTAAGCTAACCTCTTGCGTGACGTGTATGCCAACCTCGTGAACTACTGAATGGGGTGGGAAAGCAGTGAGTGCTAATTAATTTTGTTTGCATTGCCTGTGGCAAACTTCTTGTGGTGCCAGCTCTTTAATGGGGGTTGTGACCAGATTCAGGGGCGATAAGCTCCAGTCCTACTGAAGAGAGAAGAGAGAAGAGAGAAACGAGAAGAGAGAAGAGAGAAGAGAGAAGAAAGAAGAGAGAGGAGAGAAGCGAGAAGCGAGAAGAGAGAAGAGAGAAGAGAGAAGAAGAAGAAAGAGGAGCCAAGAAAAGAAAGAATGGGAGAGGGAGGGAGGGAAAGAAAGAAGAAAAGAAAGACGAGAGACGAAAGAAGAGAATAGAGAGGAAAGAGAAGAGAATAGAGATATCACCGATTTTGATGAGAGATATTTATGCTACGACGTAATAGCATCAGAAGAGAATAGAGATATGACCGGCTTTGATGGGAGATATTTATGCTACGACGTAATAGAATCGATAATTTCGTAGTCTCTGGTTCGTAATTGGTCGATTCATTTCGCTTTGGTTAGAGGGAGAAAGATCTTTTATTTATATATATTCTCTGAATATCTTATAGAATCTCGTATCATGAAATCCGAAGAATCTAATTTATTAATTTTTCGAAAATAATAAGGAGGAGAGAAGATAGGAGATAAAGAAGATTGCAAAGAAGAGAGAGAGAGAACAGAGAATAGAATTAGAAAAAAAGAGAAGAGAGAATCGATAATTATAAAGATTTCTTATATATAGTTCACCGAATAGAT